>JARHVA010004645.1:562500-727500 GCA_037957365.1 Torreya grandis | reverse complement strand
ATCTAAAGCATTAACAAAAAAATCATAACAAGACAATTGGAAAGAGCTAAAATGATGATATACAATGATAAAGGCAATATCAAATAATATCCGTAAAATAACTTGCTTATTACAAAGGAGAGGCCTTGCATAAATAAGAAAGGAAAGACAAGAAGTAAGAGAAACTAACCAATGTGGGATAAATCCACAAAATGAAAAACTAAGAAAAATATGGAAACTAGATATATAACCTAAGAAACATGAGAACTTACTCTAATAGTATCTTTAAGCATCAAAAAAATAAAACCATTTTCAATATCTACACAAAAATTAAAATAGATCAACAATCAAAAGTTTTGCTATTGAACCTAAAAAATAATCCATAATGCTTATAACTTTAAAAAAAACTTCCAATCCAATAAATTTATATTCTCCAATAGCTATATAGTACAATATACACATCAAATAATTCTCAATAGTCTATATAAAATCAAATTAAAAATAAGGATTCTACCTAAACCCATTTTTTAGAATGAAACAAAAAATTTATAAGTAATCAAAATCCAAAAAAGGCTTCAAAAACCTACACAAAACATGATTAATTGATGGAAATTGTAGTGATATAGTGTTTTACACCTAATCAATGAAACACAAATCATAATATATTTGACTCCTATACATCCTCACTTTTACACTTTATCCTTTAGACTAATAATTCTAGCTAATCCTTCACATTTAGAACCTTCCAAAATGATTAATGAATTTATATGGATTTTATCAATATCTAGATTTTGAATAAATAAATAAATATTATAAATTAAAATAAGAAAATCAATACTAATTATATATTTTAATCTTTAAAATAAGAGAAATGTAATTCGCACAAGAAAACACAATACATAATATTTCACTTGGGAAATCCTTTCGATGAAAAATCCAAAACATTAACCTCTTTTTTCTATTGTATTAGATTAACTTTATTACAATACAATAAATTAGTTATTAGTTATCATTTTAGCTTACTATATGTGTGAGTATATATAATCACACCAATATGTAACCATAAAAATGATATGAAAATAATATGGGTAACGAAACCATGGGATATATAAAATATGAGATAGAAGCACCCAAATTTATACTAATATGGACATGAAGAACTAGGCCCCATTCTATCTCTATAATCTAGTAGAGTGTAAATCATGGAAAATATACATAATGTTTCCAATAATATCCCACTTGTTGAATACTTTCTATAGGGGTCCACATGGACATATCTTCAATCACTAATGGAAATTATGTCCACTAGTTTTCTACACCAATAAAACTTCTTAGTACTTACAACATTTGTCAATAAATCAACAATGTTCTCATCTATGTCCACCTTCTCTAATATTGTCTTCTTTTCATCAACCATTTCCCTTACAAAATGGTATTGCACATCAATGTGTTTCATTCTAGATTGATACTCAAGGTTCCTTGCTATAAAATTATCAATTTGAGAGACAAAATATATCATTACAACCTTATAAAAAACAAAATATTATAAATTAACCTTTGAATCAAAATCACTTCATTGGTTACCTCAGTAGTTATCATGTACTCAACCTCTAGGGTAGATATTTCAACACTATCCTACCAATTTATTATCTAAATTATAACTCAACTATAAAATTTTAAAACATACCCATTGGTAGATCTTTGGTAGTCAAGATCTCTATCCTAGTCCAAATTGACAAAACCATGTAGATTCAATGTTTTTCTTTTACTAGGATTGTCTTGATAGCATATTCCATAGTTTTGTATCCCATAAAAATAACTAAAAAACCTCCTCACCATATTAAAATTTTATTTTCCTAAATTTAATGTGAATATTCTCACAACTCCCACTACATGGGCAATTTCACGTCTAGTATAAACTATTTCATACATCAAACTACCAACAACACTAGCATATGATACTAGAAACATGCCCTCAATTTCATACACTATTTTAGGATAGTTTTTAGTAGATAAATTTTTACCAATAGAAAATGGATTAATAAAAGGATTTATTTCATGTGTCTTTAGCATTTATAGTATCATTTTATCATACTTTCTTTGATTTAAACACATTTTTCTATTTACATGATCTCTTTTAATTTCCGTACCCAAAATATAGTTTGTTAGTAACAATACCCTTCATATAAAATTGAGATGATCATTGATAATTAACTTGGAATGATATTTAAATTATTATTACCAATTAAAAAAAATGTGATCCACATACAATACTTTGATAATAAAATTTCCATGTCCCTATTTAAAATAAACATGGGGATCAGCTTTTATTTTTCCAAGCCTAAATCTCAACACATATCTATAAAAATTTTGGTTTGAACTTCTTGGTGCTTACTTCAAGATGTAAAAATAATTTTTCATTATGCACACTAACTCTCTTTTCCCTTTATATTAAAGCTTTTTGGTTGCAACATGTAGATTTCCTCCTGAATCTCACAATGTAAACAAATTGTCTTTATATCAATTTATTTTATTTATAGATAAAATAAGAATAAATTGCTAAAATAAATATAATTTAATGTAATTTAGAAATAGGAAAAGCTATATCACCAAAATCAATTCCCTAGACCTAAAACAATCCATTTTATACTATGCGAGATTTATAATGCTCCATTCTCCCATCTACATTTTATTTCTTATATACCCATTTTTAGCTGAATAATTTTTATTCCAAGAGGTAATTTAACCAAGTCCTATATCTATTTTTATCTAAATACTCCATTTATTCCTTCATATCCTTCTTCCAAAATAGTTTATTTTGAGGTGAAATACTCCTTTATAATATTGGGTTCCTTATTGGTAACAAACAAAACTAATAAAAAGGATGTAGAAAATACATAGGGAGTATTATACCTTTAAGGTTTTATTATCACCTGATCTAACCTTCTAAAGATTAGAGTCCATAATTTTTCATCTTTTAGTTCCTCCTCAGATTCATCTAAATCTTCCTACTGAAACTCTCACTCTAGTTCATCTTCTATAGTTACTTAGAATTAAAATGTTTCTTATTCCTCTTCTTCAAAGTAATTTTTTTAAAGTTCTTCCTATATACACATAATATTTTCTAACTTTACCATGTATTAATTCTTTCTATCTTTTAGGAACCCATCAAGTCTCAATCTCTTTTATTGCATGCCCTATAGGGTGAACTAGTAAAGGGGTGAGAAAACCATTAGTGCTTTGTGAGATTGTTTTCCCTTTTCTTCACTTGTTATCCACACACTTATCTCCTAAAAACCATTCCCCTAAGTTTTGCCTCTTATTTTACACCCTCCTCTATTCATTTTACATATTCATTATCCCTTTCCCTAGCCTAACCCACTTTTTTTAGTTTACATAACTATGTCAGCCACATCGACCTTGTATTGTTATTTACAAAGCTTAATAAGAACTAGGTTAGCCATGGCAGACATAGTTCATAAGCTAGTTAGTTTTTTCCAATTTCAATACTAGGTCGACCAGGTTGACCTTGTCAACCTAAATTTATGGAAAGGTTTAGAGTTAGATCTACCTATATAAAAAAAATTATTTTTCCATTTCTAAAATAAGATAAGAATAAGTAAGACATATTGCACATTTGCTTATCCACAATTTTACTTGAGGAACAAGCTTGGGGTTTCATACTTTCTTTGGAGATATAGATCTTGTCTTATGGAGAAATAGTGTGGATGCATCGATAGGTTATGTATCATAGAGATGATTTATCCTTTTCATCTTTACATACCACACCAACCTTGGCCAAAGGAGAGACTGATACTTAATGGGTTCATCTTCAAAGTTAACTATTCCTAACTTTGTTCCTCTTTTGTAAGAGTAGATAGATATGCATTTGCACTTGTCTTCCATGCATTAGGATTCTGTATACATTAAAATGAGTATATGTTTTCTATTAATGTTTAATTTTAGTGTTTATTTACCCCCCCATTCTGTGCCACAAGATCTGGTGAATACTAGATTATATTTTGCTTTATTTTTTATTAGTTTAGTGAATATGAAAACATAAGTCCTAGTTAGGCTTATTACATAGTTTTACTTGAATAGAGGCTTTAGAACCCTCCCTAGTGATATTATTATGTTAATATATCCCTTGGATAGGTATAAGGGATCCATATTGGGCATGAATCTAATTATCTAATGTATCCCTAATCAGAAGTGTAATTAGGATCTATACTCTCTGAGCTAGGATTTATTTGTATATCTACTACATTCCCATTGCATACATTTTGGTGAACCCAACATGAATCTAACCCTTGTAGGTTTTATTTCACACTTTCATTTCTATCATTTTATTATTTTTCTATATTTATGATACTTTTTCAACCAAGATAATATAGTTATAAATTTTTTGCACAAGTTTAACACATGATCATATCAAAATGACTTTATTCTTTCTATGTAGGTCTTCATCAAATATAGATTACTGGATCAGATAGGTCAACATAGTACTTTTTTTCAATCCCAAATAATAAACTAGGTAAAATAGGTCAACTTAGTCTTTCATTCAGTATCTAGACCAACAAACTAAGTTGAATAGGTCAACTTAGTCTTCTAGTTAGTATCCAAATCAACAAACTAAGTCAAACAGGTCTACTTAGTCATCTTATCTTATTTCAACAAACAAGGTTTTATAGAACTAGGTCAAATAGGTCAACTTAGGTTTTAGAACTTGAAATCGTCATTCAAGTCACTTGAATATAAAATTTTCAATCCTCATCCTCCTCCAACCCACCAAGGTTCCTCCCTTTTTCTCTATGTCAATTCAATACTTTATTATAGTCCTATTTTATTCAAGTTTGTAGTCTTTAAAACTGTAATCTTACATCAAACTAATTCAACTTGGTTGACTTAGTTATATAGTCTATCTTTTATTTAAAAGACATAGTTAATGTGGTTGACTTTGTTATTAAAAAATTTTGATTTCATAAAATAGTAGCGACCCGGTCAACTCTATTCTATACTATTTGCATACACTATTATCTAAACTGAATCTATACCATTCTTAATTTGGGAATTAATAACTATTTTTTAGTAATTATTTCACACTTTCATTTTTAGCCTTTTTCATCCTTACAATATCTCACATAGTGTAATTAGGTGGTTTTTCAAATTGCCATTTCTTTTCACTATTTTTAACTTTTTGCAGACACTACCAAATCACATAATATTCAAAATGCATTTAACATTTGTCTTCCTAAGGCCTACCTACTTATATTTCATCACCAAGGGAGAAGTTGACTTGGTTTTAAGGCCAAGTATAAACATGTGGTTAATGGTATATATTGGTAAATCACCCAACACCCTTATCACTATAGGATTGTGAAGTGAGGGGGTAAGACCCATTACCAACATAAATCTTTTTTAGCCTAAACATCCTAAAACCATCCATAGATTTCTTTTTAGTTCCTTATCTTCATCCAAATTCCTTATAACACTTAAAGACTTGATAATACTCTAACAACACTAAGGATGACCACTTATTTATCATTTAATTTTTAGTTGACTTTATGTTCTCTAATCATTTTGTGTTATATTGCAAAAACTTGGATTATCTAGAATTGGTGCAAGATTTTGTGTTGTGTTCCCCAATTTGATCATTCTCATTGATCTAAGTATTTGTTTGTTTGCTTCCATTTCTTACTTGAATTACATTACAAAAAAAATTCCTTCTTTTATCACACTATCATTTTGTTCAACACATCTCTTACATACTATTTTTTTACCTATCTATAATATTAAGTCAACCTGGTTGACCTTGTACTCTCTTTTATCTATCAGGTTATAGTACTAAGTCAACTTGGTTGACCTTGTATCCTTATCAGACTATGCTTTCCCTATCTATATTACTAAGTGATCTAGTTGACCCTGTCCTCTTTTCTTCTAGTTAGGTTATAATACCAAGTTGACCTATTTGACCTTATATCCTTCTTCACTCAATTTACTACCCTATTTTTATTACTAAGTTGACCTGGTCAACCCTGCACTCTTATGTATCTCTTGGATTATAGAACACATTCAACTTGGTCAACTTTGTATCCTTCTTATCTCTTTGATTTTCCATTAGCTTTATATCCCTTAATATTTCTCCTTCATCATGAACTTCCTATTTGAAGACAACAATGAGTTGAATTCAATAGATATGATGAGTTTTACCAAAACTAATAGGTTCTCCCATAAGTATCTTATGACTCCTACCCTATATGATATTAATATGCATGTAGCCACTCACACTAAAATCTATGGGACCTCTCCTCATTCCTCTTCGATTCATAATCCTCTCTTCTCATTTAAATATCAACCTAAATTAGATTATACCCTATAAATGGTCTTTTTCATCAATGAGTTTCCTCAACACCGAGGAAAGGATCCTTCTACTATTTACCATCTCATGGTAAGTGGTGAAGCCAACGAAAACCATTCACCTTATCCCATAAATGTGAACTTAATATGGAAGACCTTGTATAAAAAATGTGAACATAATATGGAAGATGATAAACTCTTTCATCTATTTACAAATACTCTTTTTCCCAAGTTGAAATATCAGGTTTAGACTCTCTCTCTCCACACACTTTAAAAGAGACCATTGACCAAGCCAAGAATAAAAATTTCCTAATGCATCACTTGAGACATCCCAACCTTGTATGGGAACTCACATGTTAATAAAAAAATAAGAATCATCATGCTACAAGTGATGGTGTCATTGAATCTTATGATACCATTCATACTATTCAAGCTATTGTTCCCAACTAGGATCTAGAACAAGATTCTCCTCCCAACCACATCACTAACCCTTATTTATCTTACATAAATAACATCAATGTTCATAAACCTTTATCCTTAGTAGAATTACAAAAATGTCTACCATGGCTTCTTCTATGAGAACTTGATCTCACTCATCCCGTGAAATGTTGGTATGATCCCAATAAATTTTATTGGTTTCACACTATTTTGGGTCATTCTCATGAGACTTGTAGGAAAATTCATAATATGGCTATGGATTTCTTTCTTGGTTCTAATTTTGACCACAATTCTATCATTTATAAAAACCAACAATCCTATGTCACTACCTTCAAAGCCCATGACACACAAACTAAATCTCAAGCTTTAAACCAGGTTAATGCTCATTGGCCATATATAAAGATCTTCTTCCAAATCACCAAGATAACCCAAACAAGCCTACCCCTTCTAATAATAATGTTATTAGTCTTCTTGACCCAACTCCTAAAGATAATGTGGTCAATATGAATAATATGTGAAGGGTGGTTGCCTTCATTGATCCTCATCCCATACACACTCCTCAATGGTATCACATTTTTCATGTTATCAAAGACTCTTCTCCAACTCACTTAATATATTTGGGGAAAGAATACCTTATATATTTTTATGAACCAATTACAACACCTCCCTTGGATAACACTTCTCGTACCATTTATTCCAATCTTCTAACCTCTTTACCCATCACTAATGATACTCAAACTTCTATCAACACTTTTTCCAATATATCTCAAACCAAATCTGCATCTCCTACCCCATATTCTCAAGACAATCAATAAACTTGTTCTCTAATTTAACCTTCTAAATCTTATCAACATAAATTCACATGTAATTTGGCTCCTCCTTCTGAGGACCTCCCTCAACAATATGCACCTCTTTCCAAAAATCCTCTTATGGGTTACAATGAGTGGGATCTTATCATGGAACTTACTAATCTACCATCTCAAATCCCATTTCTTGAACTTATGTAAACCTCTCCACATCATCATAATCATCTTATGTAACTTTTATTTGAAATGAACATCCCTCATCCTCCCATATCAAGATACAAAGCCACCTTATCTAGATCAGAAGATAGAATTTTACAATAGTGCAAAGAGATGTCCATACACATTGATGAAACCATAGACACTTCTCTTTCCCTCAAATTCCCCATTACTTCTATAATCCCTGATGATATTATGCTTCATCTGGATGATCCTCCCCTTTTTATCAGTGTCTAAATTGGTGAAATAAAAGTCAAACATGCCTTGATTGATGAATATTTTATAACTTGTGTTACCTCTCTTGATTTTATCAAAACCCTTAGACATTCTTAGTGTAATCTTACATCTACACATAGCACGTGTAAAGGCTATGATCAAAGGCAAATGCCTCCCTTAGGTTATGTGTGGCTCCCTATTACCATCCCACTTATCACCATTCACATAAAGGTGATGATATTCAAATTTCTTCTATCTTATAACATTTTTATTGGTATGCCATGGACTCATGACATGAGAGTCATGACTTATTCCTCTTTCCAATGTGTCAAATTTACTCACAATGGAGAAATTTATAGGATTCAAGGTGACACTAACCATGAGAATTCAAATAATTATAAGACTATGGTATATTCAAGATTCCCACCCTTGAACCCTTACCAAGTGTTTCATTTTATGAATCTCAGTAGTTTAAATTTCTTGTCAACTCCACCTAAGGTTACAATGGTCACTCAGAACTCATTAGGAATATACCTCGTAACCTCCTAGATTAAAACCTTACATCTCTCACTTCATCTCATTTTTCATCTTCCTCCATCTTTGTAACCTCATTCCCACCAACCACCTAATGATGATATACCCATTATCTTAACTAAGACTCGACATTCCATTTAGCACACCATATCAATCAACAAATTCATACCTAATTATGGTATTGATCTTCATACACCTGATTATAATGATGACTATAACTTTGATGATCCATTCTTAGGTCTTATTTAGGCCTGAGATGCTAAAACTATTTACTATCATTCCTATTTGCTTCATTATTTTAGTATTTCTCCTAGTATTCCATCTTATATCATTCCTAATTTTATCATTTTTCCTCTTGATTGTAGGGTAGAGATGGTGCACACAAATCCAATTTCTAAATAACTTCATAAGAGTATATTTATGGATCATGCTATGACTAGTCCCTATCACATTTCTAGATATTAGGACCCCTCTAGTTGACTTATCCCTAAAATGCTTGCAACTATCCTTCAACCTTTTATGCATCCCATCCCTCCCTTAGTAAAGCCCAATTGAAATCATATTACCATTCCCACTCTAGCTAAGTTTCTTCCTATTTTATATCCTATTGCTCCTTTAGTTGAGCCTTACCCAGTCTCTCCACCATCCCCACCTTCCCTTGGTGATGGTTTGTTCCCTTTATTGCAACTTGCTCCTTTTTCCACCAAATGGGCTGATCATCCATATTATTATATTCATAAAGTTTTTGGTCATTAGACTAGAGATTATTCATTATAGAAACCTTCCAAATCTTTGATTTCCATTCCTATTAGTACACTTGCAAAGTCTACTAACAAACATATTTATTTCTTCCACAAAAAAAATCATTCATCCATGCATTATCATAAATTATAGAAATATATCAACACCTTACTACCCACCACTCCTTAGCCTATAGACAAGGCTATACCTCCCTTGAAAGTATTACCTATATATCTTCACAAATATGGAGAGGTATATTATATTTGGCACTAATGTGGTACACATCATACTAATCATTATTTCATCCTTTATTATCATCTCAAGGATCATCTCATGAACATTCATGTGCCTACTACCCTTCCTCCCATAGGTCACCCTTGTAAAAAGGATTGACCTTTTTCCCCCATGGTTCCACCACCTATGGTCCCTTCTCCACCTATCATTTCTCAACCCATGAGTCCCTCACCTATGGGAGGAAGGGTAGTAGGCACATTCCCCATGGTTCCACCACCTATGGTCCCTTCTCCACCTATCATTTCTCAACCCATGAGTCCCTCACCTATGGATCTTTCTCCACTAATGACCCCTTCATATTACATAAAGTCTAGTCTCATTCCTTCTCCTGAGCATCCTCTAGATGATAGCCCTCATCAACAAGATCCTTTAGGCATTCCTACATTTTTTTGAGGAGATTCAATACAAAGTATTCTCTAAACTTTCCCTGAAGATCGATGAAACTTTAGATGTATTCCAATTTTAGCTTCATATAAACTTATTAAATGTTATGGATAATGTATGTGGACAAATATATTAGTATTTATGAACATAGACATGGTGTTGTTTCATTTCTTTCTTCATTTATATTGGACATGTGATCCAACTTAACATTTATCTATTTTATATCATTTGACATTGTGTCAAATTCTTATCTATCTTAGATGATGACCTTTGTTTTGCACTACATATTTCGTATGATGTCATTATTTTCCTTATGTTCTTTTATATATTCTTTTTCATAATTACATATTGTTCTTCTTAAGTTTTTTTCTATAGTTATCTTGTTATCATTCATGATTGTTTGTTATCTTATCTCTATAAAGATGAATAATTGTTATTATAACTTGGTTATATGAACCTTAGTCATTTCTTATTTACTGTGTGATCAGTTAGTAAATAATTCATCTCATTATAATCTCTTTTTATTGGTCCACCTCATATTTCCCCTTATTCCCCTTTATTACCTTTCTCAAACTAAGTATTCACATGGTTGAGACTTGAGATAACATGTTGGTTCATAGTTAATCCTAAGTTTTATAATTAGTCATATATTTGGATACTTAGATTTTTTTAGCCTAAGAATAAAGCTCATTATTGTGTATCACTTTCTTTCTCATGATTTTTCATTCCAATTCCATATGAAGGAGGAATATTAAAATCCATAAAATACAAAATCCAAATCATTTAACAAAAGGTAATGATCTAAAAGGCAACATTCAAAATCTTCAAAAGTCAAATCACATTAAAAGACATGATTCTAAGCACATATCCTTTTTATAATCAAAGATAAAACTCAAAAATTTGCCTCATGATAGAGTCAATGTCCATTGGGGTGTGGTAGGCTAGTAGATTAGAAAAGGAAAATAAAAAAAAAATCTTTTAGTGCTACCTACTTTCTCATGCAAGTATACAATCTTTGTAGTAGATTGATGGCTCTATAAGGGGTCTGGATGAATGGGGAACATGTCATGGGAAGGTAGGTCCATTTTAATTTTTGTATTCAAAATAACCAATATGATTTTATCTTAGTACCACACTTATTTGTCTACATAGCTTTTTGGCTATATTCAACATGTATCCTTTGTATATTGATTGTCACTAGTCATTTAGTATCTTTATGTGTCCTTAATGTGCCTCATGTATCCTAAGATATTATTATAAGATGCCTAAGTTATGATTATTACATTTCATTTTCACTCCCTGAAATCCTAATATTTCCCCTTGTAAAATATTATTTTATTCACTGATCACTACCCTAGGAATTCCATTTGTGAGTTGTAGTGTAAGACATCAAAAAGGACCAGGCCTTCCTCACAAATTACGAAATTTCACATTAGCAGTAAAAACATCCCCTTTTACCATTTTTTCACATTATTTCCACCTAATTGGTTTTCCTTTGTGAGTTGAAATGTAAGACCATGGATAGGACCTAGCCTTCCTCATAAAATTTTCCAATACCCAAGTCACAATGAAATTACATGAATCAAATATGAGATAAGATGTGATTTATTATGAGTTACACGTCATTGACATGCTTCCCATTTTGATTCAGTATGTTTTATGCTTAATTTATTAATCTTTCATTTTTATCTTTTTATTTTTTGATTTCATGTAATAATCTAACCATTTTTCTTAAGTACCTCATACTTCCTAACTTGAATTAGTGTGATTAATTTAAGATCATTTTTCCAATTTTGTTTCTCTTTTATACTTCCGAACATGATTTAGTATGATTGATTGACTTAATAAATTTGTTTTTATACCATTTATTTTTCACATGCTTTTTATTTCATTACATTATTTTTATAATTCCCCACATGATTTAATATGATTTTAGTTGTTTCAATTTGGTGTCGATCTTTTTCATGGTTGAAAAACATTTTACCTTCTTGTTTACCACTTTTTGGTTTATTATACTTATTAATATTTTGTTATTACACATTTACCATCATGAAATACTATATATTGTATTTGGTTTTGATGAATTATACTTTTCCAAGTGCTTTTTGCCTATTTATTTTTAACCATGCATGTGTACTACATAATGCTAGAAAATATAACACTCCACATATATTTCATATAGCATATATAATAAAAGAAAAATACATGTTCTATAAATAAATATATCCATTCATCAATAACCACAAAAAATATATATCTCATGAGATAAGAATCCAACTATCAAAATAGTATATCTATATATCATATGTTTTTATACAAAATATACAAATACATTACTCCAATTATATAGTTGGGATCTATCATGTCTATCTCATGGTCTAGCCATGTTGCCCATCAATGCCTTAGACTATCCCCTTTGCATGATGCATTATAATGAGGTAGTATACAATCTCAACCCTACTACCTATCCCTATAATTTTGCCACCTAGGCCTTTACCTATTACAATTGGATCCCGGTAGCATGTGTGTGGCTCTCTCCTGAGCTAGGGCCTACCAAGCTTATACCTCTCCTACTCCCACCTTTGCTAGTTGATGTAATCCATTCCCACATGCTTAAAAATACATTGTAACCTCCCAGAACAAACTAAACCAGCCTATATAAGTTAGGATATATGGTACCACAAGAATATCTAGTGTGGTGGGGTTGTATCTAGTGTGGTGGGGTCATATGGCATCAATACCATGACTAGGGATCCCCATCTAACCTCTTTGGCTATAGGATCCAAAAAATTCAAACCAAATAGATATTAGATCACATATACATCTTAAAATCTATCTATCTACTTATAATCATAAATAAACTAGTATTAAATCTCAAAGACTAAAAATTATAACATTTATTACCTATCTTAGTGTCACCACCCACCCCCATCTACTCATCTATTAAACATAGTCTCTCCATTATAACATACCCTAAGAAACTCATCCATGGGATGCCTCCCTATCAAATAAAATCTTGTAGTCACCACTCATTCACATCTTGGGCCTCTCCTTAATGGTGCCTCTATCAACTAGCTCTACCCTGGGTTGACTGTTAGGTCATCCTATGTCACTACCTTATGTGTTTGATCCCATTACTGGTATGTCCATAGGTGGTGTGGCCAAGGTGGTCACTACCTATCATACTAAGTGTCTACTATGGTACCTAATTCACCCCTACATCCACATCCATTCCCTCTCTTCATTCAACTATCAGCTATCATACATTACCAATCCATGGTCTCACATGTCATGGCTTGATCTCTAATCTATTGACTGGAGTTATTCCTCCTCCTCTCCCCATTGTATCTCTCACATGTCATGCCCAAAACTTGTGCACCACTATAGGCTATTTTGGGTTAGTGAGTCCAAAATATCTTGGTAAATGTACCATTGGTTGTAGCTCTACCTACCAAGTATAGTGGCCCATGATCTGTAGTCGAGCCATCCCTATTGCCATAGTCTCCTAACTTAGCTAAATCATATAAATATGTACATAAGAATTCCACACAATCTATTCTCATGTGATTTTTTTATAATACTAACATATGGGGCATGACCTGCACTACTTGATCTTATCTCCATCTCACAACCCAAGGTAACCTATCATCAACCACATGGGGCAACCCAATTGGACAATACATTAGGAACCTCTTATATATCTAGATGCTTAGAAATATCATTGGCACCATGGTATTATACCTTTTGGATATCATCATATACATATCATGCATGAGTTAGACCCAAATGATAGACCCAAAATCATAGATCACACCTTAATCTAAAATAGACATTAAAAAGGCTATCGCATATATTGGTACCTTACCATCTAACTTGTGACATAGCACTCATGTTGTCACAAGTCCAATCATAGCCTTTAATATATCTATAATCTACGTAATATATACATTAAATAATCTCACCCTTAGCCTTATATAGATCTTATTTGAGCACATTACCCACTTAGTTAGTACTTGTCTCTCCTTCAGATCATTTGGTATCCTTATGATCACTAGTGTCCCCCTATAGGTAGTCCAATAAATTCATGGATGTCCTCCAATGTGATACCTACCTCTATGGTATCCCCATCAACCACCCTTCAAAAAAAATTGGTCAACCATTCCCATGATCTAAGGAACATGATAATGAGATCAACACTTAGTGGGATCCATCTCATCTCCATGATACATCCCAAGCCCAATGTAACCAATCTAGATCCATCCACATCTATCAAGCAATAAATCAAAATAGATAACCATAATTCATCAATAAATTACCAAAATTTTAGGCATCTCTACAAAATATCAAATAAAGGATGTATTAGATCTTCATATCACTCATAATCAAACTACATTTTTACAAAATTCACAAAAATAAACTATTTTGATTTAGTTTATACATTTCCTACCAAAATTTACCTATTACATATTACATTGGACTTTTCATTACTAAGTCAACCATTATAGAGCTTAAAATTACTATATCAGCCTCTTTTGACCACTTACTACTAAGTTATCCCACTAGTTTTTTGTCCTCTACCAGCTAAGTTGACCCGATCGACCTTGTTTGTTCATTATTATGACTTTTGAAATAATTTCCATAAATTCCTTACGCATTTATTGGTCTGAATCCTTCCTACCTAATACTCAGTTTAACCTCTAATGTCTCTAAAATTTTCTTATGGTTCACTCTGGTATTTAGATTTTACCTAATTGTCAAATTTCCTTAAATTAATTAATTTCAAATATAAATACTCAAAAATTGAAAATTTTAGTTGCTTATCTATGTTGCACTCATTGTGGCCATTATACATCCTCCCCATCTCAATTATCATCTCCTCATTTTCTGGCTCTCTAGGTTCTCACTAGGTCTCTCAGAGATCTATTTTTCTCAGAATAGTAAATAATACCAAATGAATTCTTTTTCACTCTATCTATATTTACTTTTCAAAATTATTTACCCTTCAAATATTTATCCTTAGATTTTCTATTTTGATCATATCTTCATCTCTATTAACTCTTTTTCCAAATTATAAAATTATATTTAATCCTAACATCATAGACAATATTTTCCACTATTATATTTCTATATTTCAAAATTTTCAATTTTCACTCTTTTTCACTAATCTCTATAGGTTCACCTAATGTTCATCACATTAGATACCTTCACATCTCTTGCATCACCTTATTTATCTATATAATTAAGGTAAGTAAAGGTATGTGTGTTTTAATTTTATCCTTTCATTTATTTTATTTTATTTTTACTACAGTTTATTTAGATTCAACATTATGTGTCTCTAGTTCTTTTCCCAAATCACCATCTATTGATGCACCTATGTGACACGTGATGAGCTTCAAGTGGGGCATATGTATACACATAATATTTTCCAACTTTACCACTTACTAAAACTTTGTATATTTTAGGAACCCATTGATTATAAATCTCTCTGAGCAAATTCCCTAAGGGGTGTACCAGGAAAGGGGTAGGTAGAACACTTGCCACTTGTACCTACACACTTATCTCCTAAAAATAATTCCCCTAAGATTTTCCTCTTATTTTTCTCCCTCATCTAGTCATTTACCATATTTATTATCCATTTCCCTAACCTGAACCCTTTTTTAAATTTTTACATAACTATGATGGCCACATCAACCTTGAATTGTTATTTACAAAGCTTATTAAGAACGAGGTCAGCCATGGTTGACATAGTTCGTAGCCTAGTTAGTTTTTGCCAATTTCAATACTAGGTTAATCAGCTTGACCTTATCAGCCTAAATTTTTATAAAGGTTTAGGGTTATATCTACCTATATAAATACATTCATTTCACAATTTATAAAATAAGAAAATAATAAGTAATATAGATTTCACATCTACTTATACACCTTTCTACTTGAGGAGGAAGCTTAGGGTTTCATACTTTCTTTACAGATACGGATCTTGTCTTATAGAAAAGTCTTTTGGATGCATTGATAGATTTCATAGCTAAGAGCTAATTTATCATTGTCATCCTTATATACCAAAACAACCTCTTGTGAATCACCTTGGCCAAAGGAGAGATTGAGGCTCGGTGGGTTTGTCTTACATTCCTAACTTTGTTCCTCCTTTATAAGAGTATATATATATATATATATATATATATATATATATATATATATATATATATATATATATATATATATATATATATATATATATATGTATATATATATATATATATGTATATATATATGTATATATATATATATATGTATGTATATATATATATATATATATGTATGTATATATATATATATATGTATGTATGTATATATATATATATATATGTATGTATATATATATATATATATATGTATGTATATATATATATGTATGTATGTATATATATATATGTATGTATGTATATATATATATATATGTATATATATATATATGTATATATATATATATATATGTATATATATATATATATATATGTATATATATATATATATATATATGTATATATATATATATGTATTTACACTTATCTTCCATGCATTAGTATTTTGTATGCATTGATGTGAGTATATCTCTTTTATTCAAATTTAATTTTAGTATTTATTACCCCTCCCCACTTTTAACACAAGCTTTGGTGAGCACTAGATTAGATTTTGCTTTACTTGTTATTAATTTAGTGAATATGAAAACATAGGACCTAGTTATGGTTATTTCATAGTGTTTCTTAACTTAAGGATTTGAAACCCTCCTTAGTGATATTATTATGGTAATATGTCCCTTGGCTAGGTCTATCAAACCCATATTGTTCATGGCCTCGATCATTTAATGTATCCCTAATCGAATGTGTAAGTAGGATATATCTTCTCCGAGCTAGGATTATTTTGTAGATCTAATGTATTTCCCATTGCATACACTTCCTTTTTCTATCCTTCCTATTTTGGAACACATTTCACTTATTTGAAGATAAAATTAGGTCTATAGATAATATTTTTTATTTTTAGGTTCCATAGCTTACATCACTTCACACCAGTATCATATCTAATAAAAATACACTTTGTTGATTATTTCCCATCTTAGTATTTTTTTCCTTCAGAATATATATTTAAAAATCACAACCAAAAAAATTAAAATGCTTAAGAGAGGTTTTCTTACCATTCTATGTTTCTTATGATTTTTTAGTGACAAGTGTTGATTTGGGTTATCTATTGATCAAATACCAAGCATCTATGATAGCTTGTGCCTAAAAATTCCTTCCAATCCTACACACCCACATCATTCATATTACTTAGAGATATTATATTTTGAGTAGATCATGAAATGCTCATAAAACTAGGATGGGTTTCAATCCTTCCATATTTAAACTTATGCTTTAATCTTATTCAACCTATGATCTTATAGGCTGAGTTGTCTCTTAAGAAGACATTACATTTATTTAGAATTTCATATTCACATAACCACTCTTTGTAAGGGGTCATATGAAAAGAGGCACCCAAGTCAATAAAACATGCACCATTGTATCCATGTGAGGTTGAGTTTTCCAATAATAAATTACATGAGTATTCACTTGAGGTATTTTCATATATATATATATATATATATATATATATATATATATATATATATATATATATATTACAAATCATCAAATGACTTAATCCTTTCAACCTTTTTAGATATGAAATCTTTCTTAAAATGTCATGTTTTACCATTGTTCTAGTATTTTCATTTATATCTTGTTATGATATTATATTTTCCTCTAGACTTTGATTGTCTTAAATTTGTTTTAGATTTTATTAGGAATGACTACTAAAAGTAATGCATCTGTTGTTGATGTAGAGGGAGAGAGATTGCCAATTCAAATTGCAAGTTGCCTCTATTAGGCCTATGTCCTTATAGCCATTCCAAAGGAATTTTATATTTGGGTTGGACAAAACACAAGTTTTTATTAAAAACAACTAATAATATTTTTAGATACCCATTAAGGTCATACAAATCCCTACAAATTTTTATGGACTAACTCTCAAAATAAATGTGTTAACTCAATAAGACCTAGAAATTAGGTCTCCAAGATAATCAAACTACATTTTGGATCAGAAATGTTCCACACATCCCAAATATTTATTAAAATACCTTATTAATTTATATAATAATAAAATAAATATTTAAGTGAAATTTGGAGTTTTGAAAAGGTCTCTACGATATATAACCACCAATTGACCAAAAACCCTAGGCAAGGTTTTGCAAAGACCCAAAAGATTAAAATTCGATCTTTTCAAACTCAAAATGGTGTTTCAAAGACTAAAACCACTATATTGAGGTATTTAAAAAAAATTATCAACAATATTCATTTAAATAACACTTGTCTTAATTATAAATAGATTCATAAATGTCAAATATCAACCTGACTATACATAGAATTACAAGGTACACTATTATGTATGAAATTTAAAGTTTGAATGAGGCATTACCTTTTCAAAGGGTTCCTAAGCATAAAAAAAGTGTATTTTAAATATTAGTGTTTATATAACACTATTTCAATCTCAAAAATTATTTAAATGAACTAAAGAGACACCTTACTCTTCTAGGTTCTTGATTGTTCTAAACATAGAATTCTCAAGGTCTAGGTTTATAACCTTTACACCTATAAATCAATCATAATAATAAAAATATAATAGGAAAAAAATTAATAATAATAATAATAATAATAATAATAATAATAATAATAATAATAATAAAACTTACCAAGAGTCTCAAATTAAGTCAAAATATTCTCTCAAATCATTCTCCATATATTGACATTCTTGAACTTACACAATCAAACACACAAATTTGAGGCAAACAGTCTTCTCTTGAAAATTTGGATCTTCTTATTGGTTTTATTGATTAACTCGACATTTATATAAGTTTTATTTATATCATCCTATAATTATCTCATTCATTTTAAATTCATGTAATGTCTCTAACTAAATCTTGATTGCCCAACATATCTTTATGTTTGAGAAACTAGCCTTCCTAGGTGTTACATAAGGTTAGAAAATGAAATATATGACCACAAAGGTGGGGAAAAACTGAATTGAATCATAAAACCTAAGATAACCTTAAAAAAACCAAAATTCAACATTATATCCTATCAAAAACATTAATTATACCATAGGAGCAACGTAATAAATTAAATTTTTTGAACTGGTAGTTTTGGCAGGAAAGTGCCAAAAGAGATCTAATTAAATTTTATTCAAAAATAGGACCTTGAAATAAATACTTAATGATATATAAGACTACCAATACCCATAAATACTCAAAAAATATAATAATAATAGTAATAATAATAATAATAATAATAATAATAATAAAACTTTGATAAAAAACGCTGATGTTCCTGAATAATACTCTCTAGGAATAAGAAATTGACTCATGAACCCTTGTTCATGAGGTCTTCAAGAGTACCTCCATGCTTGATTATGTATATTTATATCATACAATTATCATCCTCTGTAGTATTATGTTTCCACTTAAATAAGTATTGGTAATACTATTTACCTCCTAATCACTTCACAATCTTCTTGTCCAATATGAGTTAGAGTTCTTATCTCTTTGCTTATGGTTGTTGATCTACCCATTATTGGATTATTGTGTCTTCATTCCCAAATATTTGATCATGATTATCTCCTTATTTATATGTATATAAGTCTTCAACTTTGAATATATGATAAATTATTATACCACTAGGAAACTCAATCTCATAGGCATTGTTGGATAACTTCCTTATGACCTTGCATGGGCCAATCTTCTTCATCATCAATTTGTTATACTCACCTTTTGGAAACATTTTCTTCCTTGAATGAGATAAAACCATGCCTCTAATTTTTAAAATTAATTCTATCCTCTTTATATATACATATTGCTTGTAATTTTCCACACTCAAAAGTATTTTTTCTTCACTTGCTCATGCACCTCTTGCATAGTAATGGTAAACTCTTATCCCTCAACACTTATTTTCTCCATCTTTCCTATATCTCTCATCTAAAATATTCCCCTTGGGTACATACCATATACCAATTGAAAATTACTCTTTCATATGATTCTATTGAGTGAGTCATTGTAATCAAACTCTGCTTGTGTTAGTACAAAGTTACACTTTTTAGGACTATCCTTTGTCAAGCATTTTAGAAAGTTGCCCAAACTTTTATTGACCACCTCAGTTTGGCCATCAATCTGAAGGTGGTAATCTAAGCTAAAGTTCAAGTTTGTTCATATCTTATTTCATAATGTTTTTGAAAAATTCCCATAAACTTGGTGTCTATATATTAAACAATGCTAAATTGTATTCCATGTAGTCGAACCACCTCCTTGAAGAACAAATTAGCCACATGAGTAGCATCATTGGTTATCTTTCAAGGTATGAACTGAGCCATGTTTGAAAATTTGTCCACAATAGTAAAAATGTACCTATTCTATTTATTGACAAACCTATAAAAAATTCCATGATAATGGAGTCCCAATGCCTATTTGGTACTTGTAAAGGTTGATAAAGGCATGCATTAGTGCTCTTTCCCTTTGCATATTAGCAAAATTGACATCTTTATACAAATTTTATTACATTTATTAGTAATCTAGGCCAATAATAGGGATTAATAAACTGATCCAAAGTCTTTTCAAGACCAAATTGACCTACCAAACTCACATAATGCTTCTCCTTGATCAAAGGATCTCACATGGAACTCCTTAGCACACAAAGCTAAACTCCCTTGAACAACAAACCATCCTGAATCATATACTCCATCCAAGGCTCTATCTTTCTTATAGATGGATACTTTAAAGCCTCATATTCATCTTAAAATTATAAATCAATTTAATATATATCCTTAATTGACTTTATTCATTCACTTTCAAGGTAAATCTAACCTATAAGAAAATTTATCCTACTTAAATCATCTACTACCTTGTTTGTTTGACCTTTCTTGTGTTTGATGAAAAATGTGAAGTTTTTTAAGTACTCCACCCATTTCATATTCCTTTTATTGAGATTTGGATGACTAGTTATGAACTCAACTACATGATTATCTATGAAAATAACAAATTCTTTTGTCATTAGATAATATCTCCACTTCCTCAAGGCTTGAACCATAACATATAACTCTAGATCATAAGTTGAATATTTTTTATTGTCTTCATTTAAATTATCACTGAAGTATGCTGAAATTATTGCCTCTTGACTTAGGACAACTCCAATGGCCACCCCATTTGCATCACACTCAACTTGAAAAACCTTGTTAAAATTAGAAAGTGCCAACACAGGTTGTTCGGTGATTCTTTTATTTAAAAAATGAAAATTTATCACAGTTATATCAATCCATACAAATTTATTTTTATCCCCTCTTATATTATCAATAATGGGTTCATGAATCCCACTAAAATTTATGATAAACTTCCTATAAAAGCTAGCTAAGCCATGGAAGCTTCTTACCTCATAGGTTGTCTTGGGAGTTAGCCAATCAATGATGGCCTTTAGCTTGTCTTTATCCATCTTTAAAATACTATGAGAGATCAAAAAAACAATATAAAAAAACTTTTTATTCATTAACAAAAATTTCTTAAGGTTACTCAACAACCTTTCCTCTTAAAACCTTTGCATTACTATTCTAAAATGTTGAATATGGTCCTCTTTACTAGGGCTATAAATCAAGATGTCATCTAGAAATATCATTAAAAACATACCAATGAAAGGATTGAAGACTTGTTTCATAAGTCTTGTGAATTTTCTTGGGGCATTAGTGAGATCAAATGGCATGATAAGCCACTCATATAACCCCTCATTTGTCTTAAAGGCATTATTCCATTCATCTCTTTTCCTTATCCTTATTTGATGATAACCACTTTTGAGATGCATCTTATAAAAATAGTTATAACCACTCAAGCAATCCATCAAATATTTAATTATTAGAAGGGTAAATCTATTCCTTATGGTTATCTTGTTGGTTTCTTTGGAATATGTGTACACTCTCCAATATCCTTCTTCCTTTGGCACTAATATAGTTGGTATTGCATATGGGTTGAGACTTTATTTTATCAATCCTTTGTCTAAGAGGTACTTTATTTGCTTCTTAATTTTTATAGTCTATTGTGGATTCATCATTTGTACATATTTATTAGGAAAAATTACACCTAGTATAATTTAATGTGATGACTAATGCTCTCCTAATAGGTGGTAGCTCATTGAGAAATTCATTCACCACTATATCATCATATTCCTCCAACATATATTGCACCTCTTTTGGAAACTCATGCAAATTAGTGTCGATTACAATAATTCTTTTTCTTATCACAACTCCAAAATCCAAATCTTCCTCTTTTAAAGCATTCAATAACTCTTTTTCACTTACCATAATAACACTTGCATTAGTCATTTATCCATTATTTTTTTGTTTGAGAGGTAATAGTGTATGGCTTATGCCATCCTTATCCAAGGTGTAAACATTATTTCTTCCATCATGATTAGTATTTATATAATATTTTTAAGGTTTCCCTAGGATCACATGGCACACATCCATTATCATTATGTCACATAATAACTTATCCTTGTATCCTCTAATTTTAAAATATACCTAACATTGATCATTTATAGGAACCTGATGCCCCTTTTGAAGCCATGATACCTTGTATGGATTTTTATTTGGTGTCTTATTTAATCCAATATTTTCTACCATATCTAATACCACTAGACTATCTATACTACCTAAATAAATCACAAATTTTTAGCACTTACCTTGACATTTTCATGTTATCTTTAATAGAGTCTTTCTTTAAGAAGGCTCCTTATCCTTGAGTAGTTTTATCAGCACTCTCCTCATAAATTAGGATTCACTAAATTTTGGTTCTTTAACATGATATGTATAATCCACACTCTCTTCTTTTGCTTGGACTATCTAATTTATACTTTTAGTTCTAGACCCACTAGCTTGAGCATTCTCTAGACACTCCCAAAACCTATGACTAGTAAACTTATTACATTTGAAACACTTAATAGTTAACCCACTTAATATTATTACTCATTATGTGTATCTTCCTCTAAATAATGGTCTCCTTCCTCTAAATCCACCTCTTGAATTAGATGCATGGTCTTGAGATCTACTTAGTTCTAAATTTATTCTTTGTGATGTGATTCTTCCTTATTATTGACCTCTACCTCTATAACTTATGCCCATGTCCCTATTTTATTGATTTTTTCTTCTATTTATCTTTTATTTTACCTTAAAATCATATTGGTAGCATTCCTCAAGTGTTCTTAGACTTACCAAGTTGATTTCCTCTTGAAGACTATACCTTATCCCATTGAGATACCTAGTTATTTTCTCCACATCCTATTCTACATGTCTTGATATGATTGTCAAATTGTATTATTCCTTGATATACTCCTTAACACTCATCTCATTTTTATTCAAATTATACAATTTCTTGAATAAGTTAGTATGATAATCACTAAGCATAATTTTTGCCTTTAATTTAGCTACCACCCTATCCCAAGATTTGACTTTGGCTTTGTTTTTCTTTCCCCTTTCATCCTGTACATATTCCTACGAAATGGATTCATGTTCTTTTAGTTTGTTGAATTCAAACTTTACCTTTCTCTCATATGGAAAATTATCATAATCATAGTATTTATCCAACTCTATAATCCAATCAATGAGCTCCCTCTCCATCTATACTACCTACATAAGTGGGAAGTTACATTTTTTATTTAAACCCCTATCCCATGACTAATTTTTTTACCCTATAAATTTATTCTTCCTCATGATCTAATTACTATTCTTCCTCCTTCAATATTTTTGGTTCTTTTTCCTTACCACTGGCATCCCTTGTTATAACTCATCTTCTCTAATTGGCCTTTACTACTATCAACCTTCAATCAAAACTCACTCTTAGGTTTATTAACTCCTCCAATATTACATCTCCCATCTATATAACTTCTCTTTCACCTCCTCTTAGGTTCCTCTTAGGTTTAATTCTATCTTTTCAACTCAACAAACCAATAAAAAATTAATTCACTCTTGTTCTCAAAGAGTGTCACCTTCATTTAAGCCTCATTAAATTATCCAACCTTATTTGATACCACTATTATTCATAGGGATAGATATTTCCAATTCATTTTGCAAGTTTCATCTATTAGGCTTACTTCCTTATAACCCTTCCAAAAAAAATTATAGTTGGTTTGGAAAACACATCTGGGTTCAAAAAAAAACTAAGCATAGTTTCATATGCCCATCAAGTTCATACATCTCCATAAAATATTTTATGGACTAACTCTCAAGATAAGTGTGTTAACTCAACAAGACCTTCTAAAAACTAGGCCTCAATTAGGTTTCTAAGATAATCAAATTGAGTTTTAGTTCAAAAATGATCCACACATGCCAAATATTCAAGAAAACACCTGATTCAGTTTTTGAAAAATCAAATCAAGCTTCAGGTGAAATTTAGATGTTTGAAAAGGTCTTTATGGTATATAACTACTAATTGACTAAAAACCCAAAACAATGTTTCAAAGATTGAAAACAATATAATGAGGTCTATTACAACATGGATCAACTTTTTACATTGAAATAACACTCAGATTAATTGGAAATAGACTCAGAAATGCCAAATATCAATCTGACTATACACAAAATTATAAGGTATAGGATTGTGTTTATGAAATTTGAAGTTTGAATGCAGTCTTTCCTTCTCAAAGGGTTATTTATCATAAAAAAAAGTGTATTTAAAATATTATTATTTATCCAACACTATTTCAATCTCCAAAATTCTTGAAATGAACTAAAGAGATGCCTTATTCTTCTAGGCTCTTGATTGTGCTAAACACATAATTCGTAAGATCTAGGTTTACAACCTTTTCACCTTTATGTCAATGATAATAATGAAAATATATAAGGACATAATATATATATATATATATATATATATATATATATATATATATATATATATATATATATATATATATATATATATATATATATATATATAATCACACTTCCCAAGAGTCTCAAATTAAGTCCCAATATTCTCTAAAAGCATTCTCCATATATTGGCATTCTTGAACTCACACAGTCACACATAGAAATTAAAATTAGATAGTCTTCTCTTCTAAATTTGGATCTTAT
Organism: Torreya grandis; assembly: GCA_037957365.1. Lineage (NCBI taxonomy): Eukaryota > Viridiplantae > Streptophyta > Pinopsida > Cupressales > Taxaceae > Torreya > Torreya grandis. The sequence continues at coordinate 702,346 of JARHVA010004645.1, read as the reverse complement.
TATTGGTTTTATTTAAGCACTCCACCTTTATATAAATTTTAGTGAGAGCCTCCTCAAATAATCTCATGCATTTTAAGTTCATATAATTTCTTGAATTGAATTTTGATTGCCTAACATATGTTCATGCTTGAGAAACTAGCCTTATTAGGCGTTACACAAGATTAGAACATGAAAAACATGACCATAAAGGTTTAAAATAAATAAATATAATAATAAAACATCATATGCCCCTAAAAAACTAAAATCTAACATTATATCCTAGCAAAAACATTAATTAGAACATAGGAGCAATATAAGAAATTTAAATTTTTAAATTGGTAATTTTCTTAGGAAAGTGCCAAAAGAGATCCAATTCAAATTTTATTCAAATATAAGACCTATAAATTAATACTAAGTGATATATAATACTAAAAATACCCATAAAGACTCAAAAACTATAATAAAAATCCAAAATTTATCAAAAAGGGTGATGCTCCTACATCAGTTGTTTGATAATACTCCACATATTTTCACCTCATTTCTTATATTAGTAAGGCTCCCACTATGTCAAAATTTCTAATTTCAACATAGTAGTATTTATTTACATTACTAAGTTATTATAAGATTCAAGAAGAGAATAAACAAATTCAATACACTTTTCTTCTTCATCTATTTTTTTTTCAATAAAAAGTGACCAATATACCAGAACATTGAGAGCACTAAATTATTAGTGACATAATCACCATCATTAATCCTCAATGATATAACTTATTCAAAAGAAACAATGTGTTTATGAGATACATTATCTAATATAGAACCCCCGTATTCTCCCATATATCATTAAAAAATTTCTCTAATGAGATATTAAACAAGAATGAATCTAAAATACACAATCTGATTGAAATATTTAGCTTCCTATTGATGTTTTTAAATATTATAACTTCATACCATCGAGTTGCACTCCTAATACAAGAACCCATGGATCTCTGTACACAATAAGATATTCCATTTTGAGCCTCAAAAACAAAGCTAAGAACCAAATGAAGAGAAAAAAAATCTGATAGAGTAAACTAAGATAAGTAATACTAATCAAATATTTTAATCTATGAAAACAATAAAAATGGAATACACACAAGAAAACAAAGTATAGAAAATTTCACCTCAGAAACCCTTTAGGGAAAAAAACCCAACATAGTGACCTCTTTTTCTATTATATTAAGATAAACATATTTCATTACAATAAATTAATTATTAGTAATGATTTTCCCCAACTATATGTGTGAGTATATATAAGCACATCAATAGGTTTCCATCAAATAATTATTACAGTACCATAAATATTAAAACCATGGGATATATAAAATATGGGATAAAACCACTAAATTATATGAGTATATGGTCCCCCAAAAAAAGCCCCATTCTAGATTTAGAGTCTAGTAGAGTGTAAATAATGGAAAATATACAACACATTTGTAAAAATATTTGCATCCCTATTAAATTTATTAAAACAATGCTTATATATTAGTGAAGTGAATGATGCAACCAACTACCTTGCTTTACTCAGAATACTCTCTAATTCTAGCTTGGAGTTTTTAATTTATTGAATTGCATTGACAATCAATTGGGATTCTCCTTCGAATATTACATTATTAAAAACCTTATATACAGATAATTTTATACCCTATACTAGAATCATTTCCTCTAATTTATTTTTTAGTTCTTTTTTTCTAGAACCCTCCCCTCCCTCTAGCCCCTAATAAAAAGGTGCACCTATACCATGATAAATAAAAGAACCTAATAAACTAAACCCTGGAAAATTACATGGTGATACATCAAAATTAACTTCAATGAATCCATTTATAATGGGATTCCAAATTTCTTGTTATATTTTACTAGGATTCATTTTCTCCCCTTTTATGTTTTCAACATAAGTCTAAGCCATTTCCCCTAAATATATATTTTTTTTCTAGAACTTATAATTTCCTTACTATTTTTTAATGATGCTAAAACTTTAGTAGAGGTATAGATTTATAACTTTTATTAGCATCTTTTCCATACCATTTCCTTTTAAAAATAAAAAGGTCATTCATTTGAAGTAAAATATTCCATATAATATTAAATAAATTAGCATGACAAATTAAACTAGCATTTTTGCATCCTTGTTACCAAGAAAAAATGCATGTTTCAATAATATTTGAAAAATAAAAACATAATCAATATCGATGATGATTTTAACAACATTTCTTTGATATTTACAATGTAAAAGTAAATATTCAAATGATTCTACATGTCTTTTACATAAAGAATATTTAGAGACCAAATTTTACCATTCTTTAAAGGATAATGTGAGTCAAAATATTTTATAAGGAATCCAACCATGTAAAATAATTCTCTTTTGGGTACTAATTATATTCCATACCAACTCATCTGGTATTTCTTTTTCCATTATATAGTCCTTTACTACACTTTTGTAACATGTTTTAACATGATAAAATTTAGAAATGCCACTTATCCATATCAAAATATCCTCAAATATTTTTTATGGGATCAATATATATTAAAATCTCATCCAATTATTATTTTTTATCATAAATTTTTTTAAATTCATGTATGATCTCCATTTCCTCTAGTTTCTCCCTTGTAATATGATTTTAGTCTAGTAATTATCTACCTTTGATCTACATGCATGCCCCAAAACCAATTGCACCACCACTAAATCCACCTATTATGTAGATATTTAAATATTTCCCACGAATCAACCCAAAAAATATACTTCTATCCATTAACATTATCTCATGTTATATTATTACATATCCCTTTTTTAGGTGAAACATTAAAGTCCAAAATATAAGATCTCAAAATTAATTGGCTAGCTATAAATATTATATTTGAGATACTTGAATCTAGACAGTTTTCCTATTAACATCTAAATCTAAGGCTAATCACTCTCTTCATATATTCTCTATGCCAATTTTTCCCCTAAATCGTTATTATCTAGTTGTAAGTATTTTATCACATCTCCTCTAGCTTACATGGGCATACATAGTTTGGGACATTATATAAATTGAAAGTCACTTACCTTTGATTTTCTTTGACTTAAGAAAACTTTTACAATCTTAATCATTATTTTCAAAAATAATTTTGAAACTTGTAAAAATAAAACAAAAAAATGTTGGGATTGGTTATAAACAACCTTTATTTTATCAAAATAAGCCCCCCTTCTAAGTGTCACCATTTTTATTTCTATATTGAAAGTATTGGCTATTTCTTATCTTGTATATATTCCCCAATTTTAGATTTGGTTACCCTTGTAAAAAGAGGCACATCTTGTTATTTACTTACAAAAAATAATATTGGTATGCCCAAATATATTTTAACTATTTTATATTTTAGGTGATATAAATACAATAACACTATCAAAATTCAAATTATGATAGATAAAAAATTTACCATACAATTATGAATGTAAAACATAAATTTATTACATTTACTAAATATACAACTGACAAATGGAGAGAGAGAGAGAGAGAGAGAGAGAGAGCACTAAATATTTTTTTGATCTATACTACTTACTACCTATGTCAGAGTCCTCAAAATGACTTAATAAAAAAATTTGCAACTATTCAAATTAGGAAATAGATAATTAAAACCTGCATGGACAATATAACAAAAATTAGACACCTAGGAAAACCTTTACTATAAAAATGTCTATTGGTACTATCCATATATTTTTTACTAATATTTTCTATGAAATGTCATTTTAATTGCATTTGTGGATTAATTATGTGTTTATTTTTCCTTTATTCTATGCATAAATCTTAATTTTTCTTCTATTTTCCTTGAAACCATAGCTTCACTTTCTACACTATATTCACTTGGAAAAAGGGGCTATAAAAATTGGGTGGAAATTCTCAACCACTCATTGGTTAGTGATGGAGTGTTTCCTATGTTTTAATACTCTAAAGAGGGCTCAAAATACACATTAATTTTCCCACCTATGTGTGTTTATGCTCAATCATGTTCCACATGAATGCAATGTAGTGCTTTTAAATTTTGGCACTTGAAAATTCACAACTTTTACCTTTCAACTTGTATTCATACATCTCTTTATGAACATTCCTTGTGAGGTTTTTAAATGTGTGTGCTTTAGGATAATGCCTCAAGGGTTCAAAAATATATTTCTCAAGCTTGATAGTATTTTAAAATATGAATATTATATATTTAAATATGTTTGAATACTAATATTTTAAAACTATGTTTGAATTTAAAAAATAGTCATTCGAAGCACCTACATGATCTAAGAAGATTCAGACACATATAATAACTTTTTATTTTTTGACTATTTCTAATAAAGTCTAGAGATAGATAAATTAGTTGTATGAAAATTGGATATGATCTAATTAAAATTCATGATAATTGTGGCATATTATATGTACATAATTAATATCAATGACAAAAAATCGGGGTGTAAAATAAACAATTAGGTAAAAATGATAAGGAAAATTGTGCACAAGATTCAAATTGATGTAGATGCATATACACAATAGATTCAATTTTGTAAATTTTTATATTTATTAGGTTTACAGTCAAATATTACTAATAATAATCATATCTTCAGCTTCACTTGTCTATTCTAGGTCATTTTGGTGTGTTTCTGATTTTCCCACAAAAACTATGAAAATTCAAAATTTTGATTTTATTTTAAGAGGTTTAGTGATTTTATTTATTCTCAATAGGTGTAAAGGCCATGATATTTTATTTGAGGGAATAATAAGTTCATAATACTTGTTTTAAGTTATTTTTATGTCTTAACTTCTACTTAGACATGTTAAAAACTCAACCAAGCTCAATTTAAGGAGTGGGTTACCAAAATTAGTAAGATGGTTGAGAAATTTTATGAGTTTTGGAATGAGAATGAGATAAGGAGGAAAATAATATTATGTTATATGAGATAAAACAATGATTTAATTTATTAAATAAGTATAATAACTTCTCAATAAAGTTGTATTTCAAGGAAAAGTACATAAATACAAAGTTGAAGAAGGCACAAAGAGAGTGGAGGACTGTTTGTAATCTTTTTACATAAAAAATCAATGAAACAGCTTCTCCATTCATGTATTTGATTAAATTTTAAACATATACCATGTTTAATTTTGTGTTGTGGTAACATTTTAATCATATGTTTCTTGAAAAAGTGTTATTTCATATTCTAGGATTGGAAAATACAGTTTTGAGTTTAGCAATCAAGGAAACTTACTCTCCAATAGTATTTTCAACTTGTATATACATAAAATATGTTTTATAAGGTTATGGGAACAAGTGAAATTATCATTAAATCCTTAAATATCCAAAAATAATTCATTAAAATTGAAATTCTCTTGAATTTAAACCTCACTACTTGTACATAGTCTTAAAAAATTACAAATACAACTGAGAAAAATTATTTTCTTCATGGTTTTGAGCTTGTTCAAGGCATAAATTTTTTTGATGAATTATATATTGAATGATTATACCACTTACAAGTGTAATAATTATAAAAGAGTCTGCAAAATTGAAATTTGGACTTTTTGAATGCTCTCAGCTAGTGTACAACCCCATAGACCTTAAAGTTAGGGTTTTAAGACAAAAACCACTCTAAAAAGAAAAATAACTATGAAAAAAGTTTGAATTTTGTATAATGTTTTATTTTAATGTTTTTTAATTTATTAAAAAAATTTAAATACATATGAGTTCCTATGGAAGTAGAAAACAATGGTTCACAAAAAACAAGCATAATAAGAAGGGTTACAAGACTCTATTTTGCAAATATTGAATTTTCAAGAAATAATAAAGCCTAAGATGAGTTTAATAAGTTGGAATGAAATTTTATGAATGCCATAAATTATTTAAAATCATAATGAGTCATTTTTTATCTCTTTTTTTATCAATTGGGCTTGTAGGCATATTGTTTTCATTGAACAAGACTGCAAGTTGACTCTCTTTTTATCCATCACCATAATTTTGTGTATCAAATCAGGTTAGATTGTAATTAAAAGGTGACCCAAGGAGAAATTTTTCATTAATATAAGTGAATATTAGGTTTTGAAAAATAAAGTGCAAGAATGGCACTTAGAGGAGTATCTAGAGGTGGTGCAAGAGTAGGTTAAAGAAGACAACTAAGAGATGCTTTATTAGAGGAGATAAAAAAATTTATAATCCTAATTAGAGGAAATAAAATTCACTTAGATAATAGGTGTTGTGATAGGTGATGTGAGTGAAAGAGATCAAGAACCAATTATTATAAATCTAGATTTACTCCCTTGAGGTAGTGGTGTTTCAGACCTGCCACATCTAGCTCATACAATGGGATAACCTATAGGTGTGGGTAGCCTAATTAGTGAGGTTAACCTCTAATTTTGGAGCTAGCTCCACTAATGAATCATCTATTGGCTCAATTCCTAAACCTACTAAATTTTTGATAAAAAGGGATAGCAAATGCTTAAAACAAACCTATGTTATGAGAGGTGAAGTGCCAACATATTATTTCCACTCTAATTGACCATTCAATAACACTTATGAACAAGACAAATAATAGTTTTTATATAAATCTCTCTTTGAGAGTACTAATCATAAATAATTCACATGGAAGTTGTTTTAAGTGGATATAACATTAGGATGATAAATGAGAGTTCTATTTTCATGACACTACCAGTCAGATTCTGCTCTAAGCATAATCACCAACACTTTCACAGACCATATGACATGTTTAGACAATCTCCTAGAAACTAGGTGAGAAAAAGGACCTATAAAGGAAGATAATATTAAACACATATGCAAATGAACAATTATTAAACACACTAATCTAAAATATATAATCTAAACTAGTCCTTATATTAATTTAAATGTTTACAAGGTACAATTTGGGTAGATTTTATTCATACCTAATCAATGGATGCATACAATAAATTTTGAGATTAAATTTATAGAATAAGAGAAATGGATATAAGGATAATATTGAGTATAAGTGTGGAGGAGAGGACATAATGACCCTCATTTACTCCACAAACAGTTACAAACATTAGTAATAACTCCATGACCTCTCTAATGCATTACCTTGGATGGTTGACTGTATTCAATGAGTCCTTAGGCATATAGTTGTGGTGGATATAATTTAATTTATTTTTATTTTAACTCACTCAATGTTTAATCATGTCAACATGTTCAACCACGCCCTATTTTGGTAGTTACAATGGTAGGATTTGGTCTATTTTGGCCTTAATAAAACCTCAACTAGCCCATCTATCTTTTGCATGTTAATGAGGATTAAAAACTACCCAATCCTCCATAATGGAAATGTAATTTTATTTATCTCCTCCATTAAATACTTAAAATGATGTTTATGGCCTTGCATTTACTTTTCTAGTATCACTCTATGCCAATAGACATCTCCCTTAGTTGATTAAATAGGCCTACTATGTAACTAGTCCTAATCACTCAGTTCTAGTTGCTTGGATGGCCATGAGACTTACATATAACCTTAATAATTATATATTTATCATGTTTCAAGCATAAACAATCATATTACACCACGACTTATTCCTTTCAAATAGTGCGCACCTATAGTTCTTGCTCATTTAGGTGACTAGGTCATCTTTCACTAGCACCTCTAAAATGCCTCTTTAGTCGAGGAATACAGAATAATTTTAAAGAGGAAATGAGAGTATTTTTTGGTTTTAGATGGTGAAATACATATAAAAATATCCTATTTAAATATTTCAACTATTCATCTAGCTTTGTACCTTAGATTCATCATTAAATATTATAAAATATGGTACCTAATACATCTATATAGATATCTATATAAATCAATGTTATTATTAGGACCTCATTAGGGTTAATAATTTTTTTAAAGTTTCTCCTAAGTAAAATTATGGCATTTAGATGCATTTTCCTCCATTTCTTCTCCATCAGGTTCTTATCAAGGTTTAGGAAGGGTTTTAGTGGCCTACCATTTTAACAATGGTTCATAGAGTAAAGGCCTTAGATTTAAAACTTAGTGCCATGTATTTTAATCCAAATTCCCCCATAAAAACTCCCTAATATCTCTTGGTCCCATATACCTATTAAGATGAGCTATGATCAAAATTTATTAGCCTTCGAGTCTTCACTAATCATTCTGAGTATACTAACAGTGTTAAGGATCATTCATGTATTTGAGCTCATAAATGAAGCTTTATCTATCATATATATTAATTAAATAGGGGTCCTTAACCTCCCTTAAGATCATTAGGACCCATGCATCTTACCATTTAATATATAAGTACTTGAATTTCTAGCTCAAAATGGAAAACTAGGGTGATGGAGGTCGAGATGGGTAGTTAGGCCAAATTAACCATTCCCCTACCTTCCTCTACCTAAAACATTCCTCAAGACCTATATCAACATCATATATCTCTTCATGACCTTAGGTCCTCTTGGGGGGTTTAAATATGTCACAAGGATGAAGATGGGGTTTTGAGGGTTTATCAAGGTTTTTAGGCCTTATAAGCCTAATTTGAGCCTTAGGACTTTAATCCACCTATGGGTACATTGGTGACTTCAATGTCATATCAACACCCTCTTCCATATAAAATCAAACTCTTCTTACATATCATTAGTTTCTCAGACTCCTATCTCTATCTTTTTTATATTATAGGTCTACCATGACCGTCTTTGGCCTAGTCTGATTGTTTGGATTAGTTGGTACTAGAGACATGAGTGGTTTATGTCTCTATTTTACTTACTTTTTATATATTTTAGGTCTTATGTAATTTTCTCTCAAAATTTTTAGCACCTTTTGAAGTAGGTATCCCTCAAATCTACTATCAAAACTCACTCTATAGTCATACACACGGGCATGTGTGTCATGGATGCTCAATTAGGCCTAGGCAAATTTCTCAAACTTGATTCTATTTTAGAGATAATAAGGATTATATGTATGCCATATAATTCCATTGGGTTACCCTTACATTTTTTTCCATCATCATATAAACTGGCTAGACACTCCAACTGACTAGGTAGATTTGTATGCATTAGGCCGACTATTTACGTAGAGTTAGAGGGTCCTAAGTTAGTCCATTTTTGTTATTCCTTTAAGTTTCCTTTTCCTTTAAATAAGATATCCTATGTTTATTTCCCCTCTACTTGAGTTCTTTCCTTCATGTGTATATATCATTTCACAATCAAGGTTGGAGGCATACTATTTATGGTCCTGTAGGTGGTGGTTAGGAGCATTTGACTACTAATGGAGTCCTTTTACAGGTCCATGAGTAAGAGGATGGTTTCTATACCATGATGGTAAATTTTTTGGTCTACTTTGATACTTATTATTATCCCTTAAGACAATCACTTTCACAAGTATATAGTCTTCTCTTGAGTCTATCTAGGTTTAACTATGGGTGATGGTTTGAGGAAACTCTTTAAAGGGAGGGCTTGAAATCAACCTTATAAGATCTATCACTATAATTCAAACCATGTACCTAAACTTTATTGATTTCCTTATTATCATAGTCTCATTGACCTCCCATGGCATTGTATAACTTTTGACCCTAATCTTATGCCTTAAGCTTGTGCATGAGAGATTAAACATGTAAGTGGTGATTATGTAGTCCTCTAAGAGTTGTGATTTTGAAATACAGAGCCTAGTAGGGGGTGAAAATGGTCTGATAAGTTTACTACAAAATGGAAATATTTTAAGAGGGCTCATGTGGACTATTAGTGCTCATCTAGGACAATAAATTGGGACCCTAGACAATGAATATTTCCTTACACATATGAATCATGAACCTTTCTCTAAGGTGTCTAAAAGAGATTTCCATGAAGTATCTAGCCTTCTCCTAACCCTCATCATAGTATATGCATCTACACAAGTCTAAAAACACCTGTAAAGCATCATTTTCATGCATTTTCTTAGGTCTGAGATCTTTAAAGGCTATTATTGGGAAAGAGTAGGGAAATGAGGATTCAAAAAGTATTCAAAGTAGGGAGATTGGGTTGAGGGAAGGTGAAAAGTGATTTTTCACATGTGTGGACTCCTTTGAGGTACATGGAAAGAATTTTACCCCTAAAAGAGCTACCTTTTACATATAAAACTAACTATCTTTTACATATAAAACTATCCTAGAAAGGTATTATGATGATAAAAAGGTCCGCTTTAGAGGATTTTGATTCTTAATAATGTCTCAATAAGGTCTTAGAGGTCATAAAAGTACAATATTCATAGTTTAGACACCCCTTTAGAAGGTAGAGTATGCATAATTTCAAATTAAACATTAATAAATGGGTAAGAAATACCTTAACATATGTTAAAGAACCTTAAAATATGCTAAGGCTTAAATAATAGTCATCATCCCTTTTTAAATTTCCTAAATTTTTCCCTCATTTATGCAGGACCTTGGCATATTCAACTAAGCATATGATTGGTTATAAGTTGTAGTATGTTAGATATCCTTCCATGAGTCTATTTAGATCACAAATAAAACCTTAACTCTTACCATAAACTCTTATACATGATTAGTAAAAAAATGTGTCTTGACATATTCCTTAAATAGTATGAGATGGAGCCACCATGACACTTTTTATATGACCATAACTCCTCTTTGGGTTTTACGACACTTAAAAGACATAATAAGATGACCAAGACTAAGTTCATGTGTTTATTGGGCATAGGTTGACCCTTTCTAAGTCCAAGAGAAGAAATAAGTCAATAGCATTAGTGACTCTAAAGGGTTGACCTACCTGTTGGTCAAGAGGACCCAAGATTTCTTATATAATAGGCATGGCTTAGATGAAATATTTTTTTGACTGGGATGACACTTCATGTTTAACACATTATAAAATTTAATGACTACAACATCCTCACGCAACACACACTAATACACAAAGTAACACAAAAAATACACATAACTAATAATTAAAGAGATAAACAAACAAAAAAGTAACAAAGCATGTGCCACAACACTTAGAAGAAAAGAGACTTAAACTACTATGTACAAAGATAGTATGTGCTTTCTAATAAAAATAATTAAGGAACACCCCATTGACATGGATATGGATTTACTCACCATTTAACCTTGATAATTGGAATGCATTATGCTCTTTACAATTGTTGATAGTGTAAGGTCCAATCTATAGGCTATCAAACTTTGAGTTCTTACCTAGTTTAGCCTAGTCTTCATCCCACTTGAGCATAATATCACCTTGTTGGAAGGTCCTTGAAGAATATATCTTATCAAATCACCTTTTTAATTGATATTTATGGAACCACATGGCATGCATATCATCATCTCTTCTCTCTTTTTCCTCCCTCAATTCATTCATTCTTACATTTATGGCATCATTCTCCATTAGTTAAAGTTGATGTGTGATTTCCAAGGCTAGTAGTTCAAGTGATATGGGAAACATTTCTTCTTTTCCATAGATAATAAGGTATGGTAAATGACTGGTAGATATATTGGGAGTGATCTTGTCTTCCCACAAGTTTTTCCTTAATTTGGTATGACACTCCCTTGGATTATCTTTCATAGTTCTCCTTATGCTTTTGATTAGGTTCTTATTGGTAGAATATATAAATCCATTACCTTATGGATAATAATTTGAGAAAGTGTTGAGGTAGATTCCATATTTAATATCACATTCACTCACCATTTCACTACTAAAGTATAATGCATTATCAAATATGATGATGGAGGGGATCCCAAACCTAGTTACTAGGTTGTCAAAGAACTCCAAAACTAAGTTTTCATTTTCCTCTTTAAGTTCTACTACTGCCAACCACCTATTAAATTAGTATATATAATTGAAGACCCACTTGTGTCTTATATTAGATGGAGGATTTATCATTCCTACAAAATATATACCCCATTGCATGAAGGGATACTCCACTTGGATAGGTTTGAGAGGCAAAGCAGCTAGTCTTTGTTTCCTAGTGAACATGGCACACTTTTGGAATCCCTTAACAAAATAATGTGAATCCTTAAACATGATTTGAAAACACTAGCCTAATATAATTATAATTATTGATTTAGTCTTGGCTACAAAGTGTCCTCATACAGGCACATCATGAAACTGATCTAGGAGCTTGTCAACATGGTTAGTTTCTACACAGCTTAATAGCATGCCATCAAGATCCTTTTTAAATATGAATCAATCAAATAAGACATAAGGGATTGATTTCAACCTATAATACATTCATCTTATCCTATCTATACTTATATGACATTCTCATGTTTGAAGGAAACTTACCATGTTTTGTGTCCAGCTAGAAGAGGTTATAATTACAACTACTTGGTGATCACTTTGTATTGCCAAAACCACTTATTTTCCCTCCTTCACATATGTTTCCAACTTTTTATACAATATTATACCCCTTAGAAACTTGGTGACCTTAACTTATATGTCATCTTCCATGCATAGTCACCCAACCTACTCTCTTTTCACTCAAATCCTGGTTAAGCAGGAAGTTTTTGATGCTAGGGTGAACCACCATGACATATATCTTGTTGTTAGACATCATGTGTCTAAATTTTTTGAGGCCTCTCATGACTGAAATCACATTATTTTACACATATGTATACCTATCCTAATATACCTCTAATGTTTTACTAAATAAAGCTATGGGTTACTCAAGGCCCTCATTAGTTTTTTTCATTAACATAGCAAAAATGGTGTCATTGGTTGAGAAAGCATAAAAAAAAAATTACCTTGAGAAATTAGGGTTGAGGAGAGTGGGTGTTTGTAAAATGGATTATTTAATGGCTTCAAAACTTCTCTTTCCTTTTTTATTCCATGTGAAGTCCTTATGTTTCTTGAGCATGAAAGTTAAAGGCCTTACCAACTCAACAAACCTAGCGATAAACCTCCTAATGAAGTTAATCTTTCATAAAAAATCTACAATCCCTTCTTATGCTTGGGTAGTGATAGAGCAAGTATTGGACTTAGGGTGTATAGAAAGGCCTTATTTTGACATAATGTGGCCTAAAATTATACCTTCATAGACTATAAAAATAGATGTTTTGGGATTCAAAGAGACCCCATACTACTTTCACCTATCAAATATCAACCTTAGGTGTGTCGAGTGGTCTTTGGCATCCTTGGAAAATATTGTGATGTCATTAAGGTAGATGATAACCATCTCATTGATTATTCCTTGGAAGGATACATCCATTTACCTTTAGAAGGTGGACCCTACATTGGATAGCCTAAAGGGAATATTATTGTAAGAATAAGTTCCCCACTTAGTTTTGAAAGTAGTTTTGTGTTGGTCCTCTTCCTTTACCAACACTTGATTGTACCCTGAGTATCCATCAAGCAAGGAGAAACATTATGAACTTGTAACCTTTTATATAACCTAATCCATGGATGACAAGGGGTATTGGTTTGTTAATGACACCTTGTTGAGATCCCTAAAATCTAGACATATCCTTATCTCCCCATTATTCTTCCTTATAGGAACAAGCTTAGCCACCCATGAAGAGTTTTTGATGGGGAAGATGATGTTGGAATCAATGAGTTTAGTTAGCTCTTTCTTCATGATAAGTTCATTCTTCAGGTTGATAGGTATTTAGTTTTGTCTTATAGGCTTATCATTTTCTTCCATATATATATTATTTTGGGCAAACCTAAGGTCAAACCCATTAAAATCATTGTAATCCCAAGTAAATATGTCCGCAAATTCTTGACACAACTCTATGAAAGCTGAATTTTCTTCCCTTATGTTCACTTTACCTAGTTTGAGTAGCCTATCCTTAAAGATGGTGACCTTATCATAGTTATACTCTATGGTAGACATGATAAATTTATCCTTACTTAACTGATCATACTCATTTAATATGTTTTCAAGAGTCACTAATCCCTTTGGTAGTTTGTTTATTCTCAATTGAACAATCTAGTCACTGACTATTGTTGAAATCTGCCTTGGTTTCTTAAGTAGAATTCTGCCTCCTGCTACAAGAAACATGATTTTTTCTTATCATTTTCAAAGACCTACTATCTAACCTAATTATTAGGCATTTAATATTTGTAAACTACCTTGATTTGTGACTGATATTTCATCTCCTTGACCCCACTTAAGATGTCATATTATACTCCTATAGTTGGCAACATGTCTATATGTTTATTGGCCGATCATGGGATTGAGCACATATCAAAGGCCTCAAAGTCTTATAATAGGTCCCAAACCTTGTGCTTATATACCTTCAAGAGTTTATTCTTGATATAATTCTTCCCTCTCACTTGATGTACTACCAATTCACTATCTCCCTTAGCTTTTAATATCTTAATACCTCTCTTCCTTACCCATTATAAACCATGAATGAGGGCCTCATATTATATTGTGTTTCATGTGTAACTAAATTGGAACCTCATGGCATAAAAATATCCTTTCTTAAAAGGGGAGACAAGCATGACACCTTCTCCACTTCCATTCTTGCACCTAGATCCATCAAAGAACAAACTCCACACTCCATCATTGTCTTATCTTGGGTTAGTAAGGATTGGTATGACTACTTTCTCCTAATTAATATAGTATATCTCCAAACCTTATTCTTAAATGATCTTATATGGATCATAGACATGGTTATTTACCCCCACTCATCAAGATGTAATTTTGATATGCCTTAAAGTGGTTCTACTAGCTCCTGATCATTAGGGTGTTCATATTCATTAATGATAATATAGTTAACATTGGATAAATTAGGCATGTATGGATCTAAATATAACCTAGAGATAGGCTCAGACTTGATGGTTACTTCTATTCCATAACTGGTTCTAAATACCATATAATACCAATAAGAAGATAGATAGTCTCCTATTTTAGTAGTGAAATCCCTAGACAAACACAAGGAAAAATAATATGGGAGATCAAAAACTACAACATCCAAGGATATGATACAATTAGGACAAGGAGATAAGACAATTTTTAGATATTTGAGTACACCAACAATATTAGTAAGAGACCCATCTAGATGTAATACTCCCTTAGAATTAGGTTCATACTTTAACCCCAACTTGTTTGATATAGATTTAGGCATGATAGATGTAGTAGTCCTACTATCTATTAAATATATGTGTACTAAGGAGTATCCTATTATGACATAAATATATAAAGTAGGGGTATTTTTTTACCTTGGATCATTGGATATAATTAGGTTGATTACTGATGATTAGGATTACACTCACTTTTTCTACCTTCCTATCCAAGATGTGAAGTTTGGATAAATCTTCTTGGAGGAGATATTTATGTCATAAAATGAGAAATGTGTCCCAAATTAGTATGGTGACATGTTCCTTTTTCATTTGATCCAAAATTTTGATATGAGATCTAACAACCTTTGATTTTAACTTAGGAGCAGCAGTACTAATTGAAGCTTGAGTGAATTGAGGTATGAATGGACCTTTGTTATTGTGCCCCTTCTCATTTTAAATATTTTGAATTGGTAGAGTTTTAGGGGATGAATTTTTTCCAATATTCTCTTGAGATGGTTGAGATAATGGAGGATATATTCTCCCAAATTCTAAGCCATCACCTGCTTCTCTCCTTTTGTCCTTTGTATGGGATGCAATAGGGTTGTTGACCTTGGATGCACCCCCAAGTTGATTGACTACACATTATTCAAAATATTTTTCTCCTTATTATAAGTTGAAAAAGGTATTCTATGATTGTATATTACCTCTATTCATTATTTTTTAGCTTGGTATCTTAGATTGAGTCATAAAGGGGATATCTCCATGTTTCACAAAAGGGCCTTCTTTGTGTTGTGTAAGAGGCTGACTGTCTTGCATAGGATGAACTTGATTATACTACATAAGATAATTTTGAAAATCATACTCACTTGGACTAAGTGACACCTCATGATAATACATCCATTATGTAAGACATTGGCCTTATTGAGCATAGTTATTTTAAGTAGGAACTAGTGTTATAGATGTGCTAGTAGAATTAGTATTAAAACTATTATAAAACCTTCTTAAGTAACTTGACCTTGAACATGTATATTAGGTTGATATGGAGGCATGATAATCTAATAAATTTGATAAGGAGCTTGATAATTATCTTTTTATGGTCTATGATGTGAAATGTTTTGCCTCTCCAAGGCCACTATCTTGTTGCTTTGTGCTTTTAGCAGTCCTTCAAATTTACCCAATATATTTTACTGATCATGGTTGATTGAAATTGGTAGGGGGTTAATGGTGGGCATATGAGGTCATATCTCTTGGAATAAGTGCATGAGGGGCCTTGTTGTAATCTTTCCTACTTGCATTAGATAGATTTGTGCCCTTATTGTCACTTCATAAGTATAGAAAAGTGTGTTCCCACCCATGGATTGTATCATGATTACTACATTAGAATTGATGGATCTTAAATAGTATAAAAATCATTATTTGGAGTAGTTTTAACTAATGTTGGGATCCTATCCAAAGTTTTTTAAAACCTATAGTTAAAATCCACCATAAAATCTAGAGGTGCCCTTTTGATTATGGTCAATTTCTCTACTAGGGATAAGTATTCACTTATATCCTCAAAATGATTTCATAGGTTTTCTCCAAACTCATACCAAGTGTTGATAGATGTAGGTGTTAAACCTCTATACCATTGAAGTGCCTTACCTCTCAATGAATTAGCTAATAGCCTCATTACTACATTTTCTTGAGTCACATCATGTACTGAGCATGATTATGTCTACAATGTGTTCAAAAGGAGTTGTAGAGTTTTCTCCTATGAATTATACAAGATTCTTAAGTTAAATAGTAGGGATATCATCAAAATAGTTCAAGTTTAGAGGGATACCACCATTGAAGGGAACAAAAGTTTGGTTTTTAGGCCTACCCATTGAAGGTGCATGGGTTGTATCAGTACTTTATTAAATAGGATTAGGATTTCTAAGGGGTGCAGGATTAGGATTAAACCTAGGGTACCTCTTTCTCCTATAAAAATCCAAGGACAATTAGCTTCTTTACCTTTTGATGAAGACCTTGTGACCAATTTTGGAATGAAATTGGATTGTTAATCTACCACTAGAGTGTTTTAAGCTCCTTGAGATCACCAAATGTTATAATTACTTGATCTAATTTTCTTGAATCTTATTCCTATGAATCATGCAATAAATTTTTATCAAGAAATATTTAACCCTTGAGGTAGTGGTGTTTTAGACCTACCTCGTCTAGTTGATACAATGGGATCACCTCTAGGTGTGGGTAGCCTAGTTAGTGAGATAAACCTCTATTTTTGGGTGTATCTCCCCTAATGCATCATCTATTAGATGAATTACTAAACCTACCAAATTATTGATGAAAAAGGATAGAAAATGCATATAATAGACCTAAGCTATGGGAGATGGTTCAAAAACATATTATGTCCACTCTATTTGACCCTTCAATAACACTTGAGAACAAGACAAGGACTAGTGATTAGATGACTCTCTCCTATAGATTCATAAGTATAAATACATAACATGTAAGATATGTTAATTGGATTAAACTTGAGGATGATGAAAAGGAGGTCTATTTTCATAACACTACCAATCAAATTTTGCTCCAAGCATAATCACCAACACTTTCACACACTATATGACCTATTTAGAAAATCTCTTAGTAACTAAGAAATAATAAAGACCTACAGTGGAAGATAAGATTAAAAAATTATGCAAATGAACAAGTATGAAACACACTAATCTAACACAAAATCTAAACCAGTTCTTGTATTAATTCAAAGGTTTATAAGGTATAATTTATGCAGAGTTTCTTCATACCCAACCTATAGAAATATATAATGACTTTTGAGACTTAATTTATAGAATAAGAGTAGGGGAGATGGGGAAAATATAGTGCAAAAGTGTGGTGGAGAGTCCACATTTACTCAATAATTAGTTTAAAACATTTATAATATCTCCATGACCTCTCTCATGTGTTGCCTTGGCTGGTTGATGGTCTTTAATGAGTCCTTCAGAATAGAGGTGTGGTGGACAGAAGCTATTTAGTATTTTTTAACCTCATTCAAGGTGTGATCATGCTAAATTTTTCAACTAACCCTTCCTTTAGTAGTTACAATGGTATGATGTGATATATATTGGCCTTAATAAAGCCTCAACTAGCCCATCTCTCTTTTGCATGTCAATGAGGCTTTAAAAACTACCCCATCCTCGTTAATGGACATTAAATGTGCCTTATCACCTCCATAAAGTAGTTATAAGTATGTTTAATGACCTAAATTTACTCTATTAATAGACCTCTATGCCAATAGACATATCCCTTAGTTGACCAAATATGCCTACTAGGCAACTAGGCCTAGTCAGTTGATGCTAGTTCTTGGATGGCCATGAGACTTGAATAGAACCTTTGGTTAAGTGAGAATGTTTTAGGTCTAAAAAATCATATTACACCATGACTTATTCCTTTCAAATATTTCACACATGTAATTATTGCTCATTTAGGTGACTAAGTCAACATTCACAAGCACCTCTAGACTGCCTCTTTAGTCCAATCTTGTAAAAGAATTTTCAATAGTAAATGAGAGTAGTTTATAGTATGAGAGTGTGGAATACACTTCATACTATCCTCTTGAATTATTTTCAATTGTTCATTTACTATTTTACCTTGGATTCATCACTAAATCTTGAAAAACTAGGGTACCTAATGCATCCATACAACTATCTATATAAACCAAAGATATGATTAGGACATGATTAGAGTTAAAAATGTGTTTCAAGTGTCTCATAAGTTAAAATTGGTAATTTATATGCATTTTCATTTAGTTATTATCCATTGGATTCTTACTAGGGTTTAGGAAAGGGTTTTAGTGGTCTACCATCTTAACGATGGTCTATAGAGTGCATACCTTAGATTGAAAACTCAGTGACATAGATGTTGAGACCATAGAACCCCTAAAAAATCCATAGTATTTCCTAGTCCCATGCACCTTATATGATGATCTCTGAGTTAAAGTTGGCAGCCTTCAAGTATTCACTAAGCATTATGGATATGTTAATAGTGTTAAAGATCATTCATAAAATTGAACTCCTGAATGCAAATATCTCTACCTTAGATCGTAAGTGAATATTTGTCCTAAAATTCCCCTAATATCACTGGGACCCATGCATCTTACCATGTAATAAATTATCACATGAACTAGCATCTCAAAATTATAGACTAGGGTGATGAAGCTTGAGAGGGGTTGTTAGGCCAAATTGACCATTACCTTACCTTCCTTTACCTAAAACATTTTCCTTGGGACCTGTATCATAGTCATATATCTCTTAATGACCTTAGGTCTACCAAGTGAGTTTGAATATGTCATAAAGATGAATATGAGGTTTTGAATGCTTCAAGAAGGTTTTAGGCTTTATAGGTTTGTAGGTGCATTATTGACTTCAAGGTCATCTCAAAACCTTTTTCCATTAAATTTTAACCTTTTCCACCTATCATCAATTTCTCAGACTCCTATCTCTATATTTTTTATCTTCTAGGTCTGTTGTGACCATCTTTGGCCTAATCTAAGTGTTTGAATTAGTTGGTGCTATAGACTTGATTGGTTTGTGTCTTTATTTTCCTTACTATTGATAGATTTGGGATCTCATGTAATGTGATCTAAAATTTTGATAAAAACCCATTGAATTAGGTATCCTTTAAGTCTATTGTCAAAACTCACTCTACAATCATACACATGGGCCTATGTGTCATGGATGCTCAATTAGGCCTAGGCAACTATCTCAAACTTAATTCTATTTTATATATCCTGAGGATTGTACAAATGACATAAACTACCATGAAGTCACCTTTACATATTTTGTTTCCATTGTCATTCAAATTAGCTAGATACTCTAACTAACTAAGCAAACTTGTATGCATTAGGCTAACTATTTATGTAGAGTTAGAGGGTTTTGAGTTAGCCTAATTTGGTTATTCCTTTAAATTTCCTTAGCATTTCAATAATATATACTTTGTGTTCTTCCCCTCTACTTGAGATCTTTCCTTCATGTGTATATGGAATTTCACTTTCAAGGTTGGAGGCATATTGCCTATAGTCCTTAAGTGATGGTTAGGAACTATTAACTATGAATAGAGTCCTTCAATCAGTCCATGAGTAAAAGGAGGGTTTTTACACCATGCTAGGAGATTTTTTGGCCTCCTTTTATACTTAGTATTATACCTTAAGATATTCACTTTCACATGTGTATAGTATTCTCTTGAGTATATCTAGGTTCAATTTTTAGTGATGGTATAAGGAAACTCCTTGAATTTTGGGCTTGAACTTGACCTTCTAGGCTCTATCATTAGCATTTGAACCATGTGTCTAAACTTGATTGATTTCCTTCTTTTCATAGTCCCATTGAGCTTTCATGGCATTACGAAACTTTTGACCCTACTCTTATGCCTTAAGCTTGGGTATGAGGGTTTAAACCTATAGGTGGTGATTACACAATCCTCTAATAATTTTGAGTTTGAAACCCAAAGCCTATCAGGGGGTGAAAATTTTAAATAATGTCACTACATAATGGAAATCTTTTAAGAGGGCTCATGTGGACTATTATCCCTCATCCGAGACCATTTATTAGGATCCTAAACATATCTATCTATGTATTCAAAAATTCAAAGCATTTGGAGATGGTTAATCAGGCATGTTGAGGGAGAAAATAAAACCTATGATTTCACAAACACCTTAATCAATGCTAATAAACCTTACACCTTGCTTAAATGCCTATGAAATCATTCGAAGCTAGCTCATGGTTTTTGGCCTTGAGATATATAATGAGGTTTAATCCTTTTTAGAGAGAGGCTCTTCCACATGCCTAAAAAACCTATGAAACTTGAAGAAGAAACCATTCACATGTTCTTTATCTTGAATATGGTCTGTCATGAGAGTAACTAGATCATGTTTGGAACCTTATTTCTCTCTTTCACATGGAAATCATTGAAGCACTTGAAAGAATATGTTATAACCAAATTGTGACCATACGAATTATGTGAAAAACTTAGAGGAAGACATGGAAACTAACACTAATCATTTTTGTGCTATGCTCTTTTATGAAAACATAATAAAATTTCACATGACTACAATCTGCCAACCAAGGGGAACCATGTGTTGATCTAACTCTAAAAGTGTCATAATAACATGCTTAAGGGGATAAAACACTCAAAAAGGATTTATATATCTTTATCCATGCTCAATTTATCATAATGAGCTCAAAATTTTAATTTATTTACATGTAGATGATCTTATGGGGTTTATAAAGGGCTTCAGAGCACCTGGAGGTCTTAGTGATTGTTGATAAAGCTTAGGTCCCTGATATTCAAAATAATACTACTAATTCTAATCCCACTAGGGACCCCACCTCTGGCTAATATCTTGGGATTTAACTCCTTCTATATGGACTATACCATCCATCTCAAACTAGCCCTTATGAGCTTACCAAGGGCTCGATGGAGGTATTGCTTCCACTTCAACCTTTATTTTCACATATAAATCATGAATATTTTTCTAAGGTGTCTAAAATAGAACTCTATGAAGTATCTAACCTTCTCTTGACCTTGATCATATTGTATGGGTCCGTAAAAGTCTAAAAACACCTTCAAAAGATCATTTTCTTGCATTTTCTTAGGTCTGAGATCTTGAAAGGCTATTGGTGGGAAAGAGGAGGTAAATGAGGAGTCAAAATGTTTTCAAAGTAGGTATCATGGGTGGAGGGAGGATTAAAATTCATTTTTCACACATGTGGGCCCCTTTGAGGTGGATGGAAAGCATTTAATCCCTAAAAGATCTACTTTTTACATACAAAACCTTCCTATAAAGGTATTATGATGATACTAAGGTCCACTTTGGAGGATTTTTACTATTAATAATGTCTCAATAAGATCTCAGATGTCATATAATTATAATATTCATGGTCTAGACACCCCTTTAGAGGGTAAAATATGCATAACTTAAAAGAAAAACATCAATGGAGGGGAATAAATACCTTAACACCCATTAAATAACATTAAATTATGCTAAGGATTACATAAGATTCATCATCCATTTTCAAATTGTCCTTTAAAATATTTACTTTTGTACTCTTTTATGCAAAATCTTATCATATTCAACTAAGCATATGACTAGTTATAAGTTTCAATGTGTGAGATAACCTTCCATGGGTCTATTTAGATCATAAAGAGCACCTCATGTCTTGACACAGACTCCTATACAAAATTAATACAAAAAGGTTTCTTGACACAATCCTTAAATAGTATGATATGGAGCCACCATGACACTTTTGACATGACTAATTACTTGAACATGTTGCTTCACTTCATAAGGACAAATTACCTCCTCTTTGTTGGTTAAGACAATTCAACGACACAAGAAGATGACCAAGCCTAAGATCAATTTTTCACTAGGTATGGGTTAACCCTTTCAAATTCCAAGGTACAAATAAGTCAAAACCACTAGAAGAAGTGGAAGAGTAAGGAGAAGAGATCATTCAAGAAAGACTCCTAAAATTAGTTATAAGAATAGGATTAAAACCTAAATTAGAAGTTCTAGTATATGAAGGCAACTTGAATGTTGAATAACTTGTGGATTGGATAGCTATAATGGAAAAGTATTTTGAATATGAAGGAATAGAGGATGAAAATAAAGTGAAATTTTCTAGTACAATATTGAGAGGTCATACATCCTTCTAGTGTGATGGAGTTCAAGATGAGAGGAGAAGAAAAGACAAACCAAATATCAAGATTTGGGACAAAATGGTAACCAAACTTAGATCTAAGTTCATGACAAAAGATTACCAGACTAATCTATTCAAAAATATTCAATACCTAATTCAAAAGGACATGACAATGAAACACTATATAGAGAATTTATACAAATTAATAATCAAAATGGGTCATATAAAGGAAGATATGGAAAATGTGGCAAGGTATATCAATGATCTAAGGTTTAATATACAATATTAAATGAGTATTTTATCCCCAGATCAGTTGAGGAATCATACCAATTTAAATGCAAAGTAGAGGAAAAACTATCAAGAAATTAAAAAATACATTATAAGGGAAAGGAATAATTTTTTGATGTAGAGGCCAGCATGGTGGTAGAAATCAGTTATAGTTTCACAATGAGGAAGCAATAAACTCTCAAGTTTAAATTCAAACTATGAGAGGAGGATACTCATTCATAGGCATAAGGTCATACACAAGAGACAAAGGAAGAGGATTTTGGGGAAAGTGTTTTTGGTTTAATAAAAATTCAATCCACATATCATATGAGTGCCCAGAGAATCCTCAAATAAGTCATTATAGGACTAAAGGAAACAATCAAATTGCTCAAGTTGAAGAAGAGAGTGTGGGATCATCATCACATGTGAATGAACCTAAAGAAAGAGGGTCTTTGTTGATGAAAATATTATTTCTCAAACCAAATTATGAGGTGAAATAACTAGCCTAAAGAAATACCTTATTTAGAACTACATGAAAATCCAAAGGTAACTAATGAAAAGTGATCATTGATAGTGGTAGTACCGACTCTCTAGTTTATTATGATATGGTTGAAAAACTAGGCTTAAAGAGAGTAATACATATTACACCCTAAAAAGTGTCATGGATTCAAAATGATCACTAGGTATTGGTCAATGAATATTGAAAGGTTAATTTTAGATAGGCATTTATAAGGATGAGGTGTTGTGTGACATCATGCCTAAGGATGCTTACCATGTCTTGTTAAGAATACATTGGCAATTTGACAAGAAATACATAGATGATGGATGATGAAATACATATAATTTTTAAAAATATGGTGTGAATCATATAATAATACTGTTGAGAGATGATAGTGTATTATTATAAGATATTCCTAAAGTGTTATTACTTAGTGGTAAAGAGTTCTTGCATCTAGTAAAAAAAAGTAGGTTTAAACTAGTTTCCAAACCTAATAAATTTATCAATTACACTAAATTGACTAATCTATCTATTGAAAATTTGGCCTCCCAAGCCAAATTTCAACCCCTACAACTTTCCCATGACACCTATCCAAGATTTTACATGGTGATGTATCTTTTGTAAGCATTTTAACATTATTTGAGGTATCATGGTATGGGCTAGACACTACTTGAGAGATCCTCATGTCATAACCTATTTTTAGTCTTTATATGGTTTAATAAGTTTTAATGGTGGTCATTAGGTGATTGGAATAGTGTCAAAGTTATTTTTTAGGTCTAGAGAATTACCTAAACATTGTTTAACAAAGTTAAGGTAATTTGGAGGGTTTAAGTTCACTAGTTCTCATGGTATTTAGGTCTATTTTAGACATTTCTTGAAAATTGACCTTTATC
This sequence comes from Torreya grandis, assembly GCA_037957365.1. NCBI lineage: Eukaryota > Viridiplantae > Streptophyta > Pinopsida > Cupressales > Taxaceae > Torreya > Torreya grandis. Next base: position 678,053 of record JARHVA010004645.1, on the reverse strand, counting down.
AACATGATATAAGGGTTTCAAAAATCTTTTTAGTCATAAAATGGATTATTTAGAATGTATCTAAGGTTTTATTCCATGGTATATTTATCCAAACCTATTTCAAACCTTAGTTAGCCCTCCAAATCATCAAATGGTCCTTCAAAATTTCATATGAGTCAACTCCACATTATAAAACTTTGTAAATTTTGTGTTTAAATGTCACATTGTAAAATTATGAGTCTTTAAAGGTCCCCATATCCATCATAATGTCTTTTTGGGATGATTTCATATGCATAAAAATATCCCCTTTTTTAAGTCAAGCACACCTTTCATTAAAAAGGAGGCCCCACATGTTGAAAATTTGACTTCTCAACTTCCATAGATTTACCCTATGTTTTTAAATTTTATTGACCTAATTATTCCCCTCCTCCTACCCACCAATGGAATTTCAAGTTTGAAACTTGATAAAATGCAAGAAAGTTGCAAGTTGTAGGTGTTTTGAGACTTGTATATATCTATACAGTATAGCCATGATCAAATGAAGTTATAAATATACATATGGGACTTAGTTAAAAAAATAATATGGAATAATCCATTAGGTATCAAGTTAAATAATCCAAAAATTGTTTCCATTTCTCCATTGAGATCTTTGGTAGCCTTAGATAAATAGTCAAGTTCTTACTTAGTTCAAATAAAAAATATAAGATGGTGACTTCATATATTGGCCAAAGGAAGGGGGTCTAATGGACTTCCAATCCTATGAATTTATTTCTATATTTATCCCATATTATTTATGAATAATATTTAAAAATTCAAGCAACCAAATTTATATTCTTCATCCACACATGGTTATCTTTCTAATGGTTTTAGTGAAATTTTGGTTTTTTTTTTATGTAATTAGTGTTTGTATGTGTCTTCCATGGGTCCTCATTTTCCATATACATCATTACCCACTACCAATTCACACATTTGAGACATATATAATAGGAAAACATTCATGATGTCACAATTTTAGGTTACAAGCAGTGTTGCTTCAAGTTATAGAGCCTTTAGTGCATAAAATGCAAGTGTGTGGCAGTTTTAAGTTAGATAGTGAGTTATTTGGAGTCCAACCAAGTATTTTATAACTCCCAAATGTATCTGAGCCACAAAATGATCAAACAACTCCTTGAAAGTATAAACAAAATGTATGTAATGTGATCTCCTTGAAAGTGTAAACACAATGTTATTGTAATGGTTATGGAGAACCATCAAGTTAGGTTAAAACATGTATGGGATTAATATTATGGTCATACTCTATAATTTTTCCTTTATAATCCTCACTTCCATATACTCAAAATCCATTCTCCTACTCAGCCCTTGAGAGACAAATCCTCATTTAGGCATCTATAAGCCTATTATGTAGACTAAGTAATGTTGGTTATTAGGATTAGTTTTGAATACATTGAGGATACTTGAGGAGTCATAGGAGTCTATAAATAAGTACGGGTAGGGAAAATACAAGGTCAAATATATACCAACTCCATCAATTCACCAAGGAGATAAACTCAACCAAGATTCCTACTTCATCCACACATGGTTGCAATAGAAAGGTTGATGAAAAATTGATGTCATGATGATATTGAAAGATTCAAAGGCTAGAAAGATAAATATAGGTTCATAAAAAATTTGGTGTCTCAAATAAATATGAAAAATAAATCGTGTTTCAAATGGACTCATTTAGCCAAGATGTCGATTATTACCTATAGGCAGAGTCATGAAGATTAAAGTGATTGAGTTTAGAATGGTTAGAAAAACCTCAAAAGTATGTGAAGATGATAAAAATATGTTTAAAAAGATAAAAATCAATTAAAATTCATATAAAATCAAAATAACCTAGATTTACACATAGTCAAGACATAGGACTACCACCTACATACAGTTTCACATATGAAGGCAAGAGTATAAGGAACCCTGCACATAGATAAAATATTGAGAAAGTGAATATAGGGGTTTGGGACTTGTTCTCTTAAAATATCCTAGTTTTTATTTATTTTTATGATCCTTTGATCTAATAAAATAGGTATTTATATCCTAATTATGCATATTAGACCTAAAATAGACTTCTCAGGCCTGTGCCTAAAACATTGAAGACTCTTGCATGTTTGGGGTTGTTTAAAAGTTGAAACTATACTAGAAGTGAAGTGAAAAAGGGGGAAATAAGTGTCTTATATTTTCCTATAATATTTCACAATTTTTATCATTTTATAACTCTAGTCCTCTAGAGCACAAAGATCCTTGATGACCTAATTAGGTCTAATAGGCCTAAACAGACATGCATAGGCCTGTACATTGAAATTAGAGATAAATTGCACCTCTTGGATACATGATGAGGATTATAAGTATTATTTCAACTAAATGATAATTTTATTTATGGTTAGTGGGGTCCAAAATTATATAATTAAAAGGAAAACCCAAGAGTTATCCATGTAGGGTTAGACTACCAGGGTTACTCATAAACCCTATGTAAGAATATGGAGGTATGCAGAGAGAAAAATTAAGGGGATTATAGTACAAGGAGTGTTACTAGACTATGAGATAATATTTAATAAGGATTCCAACCTCATCAACATTGTAAAAGGTGATAATATACTACTTAGGTCTATAACACAACTAGTTTAAGCACTTGGCATGAACAATAAGGAGCATAATAGGCCTAAGAGAGAAAGGGAAAGATATGGAGTATAGTCAACTAGAGACAATTTAAAAAGGGTGTAAATAGGTGAAATGGAATGTTATGGTTACATTGATACTATCAAAAAAAACTACAAGTTACTTAAGGTATTGAAATTTAGTTTAGGCTTATAGGGCCTAGAGCCATCCTTGACCCTCAAAACCCATCTTCATTTTGGTGATAGACTATAAACCACTTGCTAAGCCTAAGGTCATGAATAGGTATATAATGATGGAAAAGGTCCTAATAAATTTGTTTGAGATAGAGGGATACAAATAAATGACCATTTTATTCTTATCACCCCTATCAAGATCCACTATCCTAAGTTACCATATCGAGCTATCAACTCAAACCCTCATCTCTCACATGAAAAGATGAATCAAGGCCAGTTCTCTTAGGGGAAGTTAGGGAAACTTATACACTTCATATCCATATAGTTAAGATTAGGATTATAGAGCTAAGGTCTACCAAATTTCACTCACATCTCATCATACAATTTTTATGGGATGAGGATATCTTCAATATTTTTATATGGGTCTATGTCTCAACATCCATGGTGATAAGTTTTAGGTTTGAGGCCTATACTTTATGAACCATCGTTAAGATGGTAGGGTACTAAAGTTGTACATAAACCCTAATAAAGACTCAATGGATCAAAACATGACATGTTTGCATCCAAATTCATTTAAATGGTCCTAAATACACTTAAATCACATGATTCACTCTAAGGAGATCCTATTCATGGCATTAGGTTGTACACATAGTTATACAACCCCCCCCCCCCCCCCACAAAAAAAAACACTATTTTTGCAAGGTTTTGTGGTATTTTCAAGGAAAAAACTTGATGAAATGTTGTATACCATATAGGAGTGTATTTTGAGGCATACTACACCCTCTTATATCATAAAATTATCATAAACATCCTTATAAATGCCCCTATAGGTCTTCACCAAAAGGCTAGTCTAGATGTGTTAGTGGGAAGTGGCCTAATCACCTAAGTTAGGTAGAGTTGCATGTTTTCACTATTTTAAATTATTATGGAATGGTTTGAAACATTTTTTTATACTTGAAACATACCTATTCACATATTTTTAGGGTTATCTTCATGTCTCATGATCATTCAATCAACTAATAGTTAAGTAACTAGGTCTACTTGCCTAGTAGGTCTACTTGGTCAACAAAAGAAGATGCATATTATCATAGAATGTTTTTGAGTGAGTAATTTTAGGGTCATAATAGTCATTTAAAAAAATAATAGCTGATAAATAACACCTCTCATGGCCATTACGTAGGATTGGGGTAGATTCTTAAGTTGGTCAATATGCATAAAGGAAGGTGGGTTGCTTAGTGACTTATGGAGGCTAAGTAGAGCATAATGCACCTTTGTAACTCTAAGAGAGAGAATTATTGACCAAATTTTCATTTAAATTACTTTAATTGGGTCACCCAAGTTTTAATCAACCTCCACCACTTTATATCTATGCCATACTCATTGAAAGACATCCACTAGAAAAAGTAATGCATGGAGAGAGGTGAGGGGACTGTTATGAATCTTTTAACCCATCATGGAGTGGATTATGGTCATTCATATCCTATTCATTTTTATTAAATTAAACTATTCCATTATTTCACCTCCTCTTATCCTATAAATGCAGGCTCTAAGGCCATTATATTCATCCCTCTATCAGGTATGAAGAAATTCTTCCCAAATTTGTACTTTATCACCTCTTCAGCTAATACAAGTATTATTTCATATTATTAATGTTTTTATATAGTTTTTTATATACTTTTATAATATTAATAAGTGGTAGGTTTTCTCCCTTTTTAGGTCCTTACCTCACCTAGATGATATTAGATGTTTTATGCAGGTTACATAGTGTATAAAAGTGTTGGTTATTGAGCTTGGAGTGGAATCTAATTGGTAAGTGTTTTGGATCAGACCTTCCCTTCATTACCCACATGTTATCATCATCTAATTCATCCTGTATGTGAAAAAAAAATTCTTATAAGCCTTTATAGAGTGAGGTTCACTCACTTTTTTGGTTCATTAGTTTTGTTAAGAGTTTAAATAGAGTGGACACATCATATTGGTGCATCACCTCCAATAGTATAGGTTTCCCTTCATGCATTTATCTATCCATTTTCACCCTAACAAGATAGTAGGTTTTAGTTATTTGAGATAAATTAATGCACTAAGGGATCTATCCCCATAGACTATAGGTTTATCCCATCCATAGGTCACCCACAACCTTAGACTAATCCCATGTTACCCCAAACTTGGAGTACTCTAAACAATCCTCTCTTTAGGGTGAAGTTTGGTGAGTTAAAAATATCCTTAGAGATTAATAATTTTCTAAATGAGTCTATTGATATATTAGTTGATGAGTCACCTAATTAATTATATCCTATTAGAATCATAATTGACCATATAAACTTCATTTTATGATCTAGTCTACCAAATAAGGCAACTTACATAATGACACCAAGAAAAAATGAAGAGATAAAAAGACAAGAGAATGATTTGTTAGACAAAGGTCTGATTAAGGAGAGTTTAAGTCCATGTTTTGTACTAGTAATCCTAACCCCTAATAAGGATGGATGATGAATAATGTGTATGGACTCTAGAGCTATAAATAAGATCATAATCAGGTACTAATTTCCTTTGCCTAGAATTGATGACCTTTTGGATTGTCTAAGTGGTGTAAGGTATTTTTCTAAGATAGAATTGAAAAGTGGATATCATCAGATTAAAATTAGATGGGGAGATAATAGAAAATAGATTTTATGAATGGATTGTAATGTCATTTGGGCTAACTAACACTCTAAGCATGTTCATGAGGATAATGCATGAGGTTCAAAATGATTTCACAAGTAATTTTTTCATTTTTTACCTAGATGATATCTAATTTACATCCAGTCAAAGGAAGAACATCTTAAACATCTTAGAATGATCTTAATGAAGCTTCAAGAAGATAAGTTATTAATCAATCTTAAGAAGTGTAGTTTCATGAATACATAATTTTTCTAATTAGGGTTTAACATTTCATAAGAGGTTCTAAACATGGATAAAGAGAAGGTCAAATCCATAATATAATGGCCTACTCTAAATATTGTATTTGAGGTAAGGAGTTTTCATGATTTGGATAGATTATATAGAATATTCATTAAGAATTTTAGTGGCATTTGTGCTTCAATAGTTGAAACCATCAAAGCGAACAAAAATAACTTTTAGTGGAAAAAATCTACTAAGAAAATTTCTCAACTCTTAATGAAAAAGATCATAGGGAAACCTATTCTAGATTTACCTAGCTTTAACAAGCTTTTTCATGTAGAATGTGATGTTAATGAGCTTGCAATAGGAGTTATTTTGAGCTAAGAAGGAAGGCTTATTGCCTATTTTAGTGAGAATCCCACTGAAACATAGAATAAATACTCATCCTATGATCAATATTTCTATGTCATTATCCAATCCTTGAATAAATGGAGGCACTACTTGTTGCCTAAATAATTTTTCTTCATACAGTTAAACATGTTTTATAGTTTATTAATAGTCAAACTAAATTGATTCAAATACACATGAAATGGACTGAGTTTTTTAAAACCCTTTGTTTTATTCTTAGTCATAAAATTGGGAAAGCTAAGAAGGTATAAGATGCATTAAGTAGAATAAATATGATTGTGCATGGGTCTCAAATGAATGTTCTAAGATTTGAATCATTCAAATAATCGTATAAGGAAGATCCTAATTTCAATGAGGCATATGAAGCTTGTGAGAATCCTATAAGCATGTATAAGATTACATGAATGGACTACATGATATGATAAATATTTTTATTCAAAGGTAGATAGATATGCATATCTAGAGGATCCATGAGAGAAAATGTGTTAAAAGAAAACATAGTGAAAAATTAGCAAGGCATTTTGTGAAACTAAATAGCCTTGATCAATTGAGTGCACACTACTATTAGCCAAGGATTCAATCTTATGTTGGGATGTTTTTAGAGAGATTTAATTTTTTACAACGTGCTAAAATAAAAAGTTAGAACATAGGATTATAATGAGCTATTACTTATCCCAAACAAGCCATGAAATTCAATAAGCATGGATTTTATATTTGGGATACCAAAGACACAATGAACTAATGAAAATATCTTTGTACTAGTTGATAGGTTTTATAAAATGGAAAAAATCATAGCTTTTAATAAATTAAGTGATGCCACCAATATTGCAAATTTGTTATTTACTAAGGTAGTAAGATTGCATGTGCTTATTAGAATCATTGTGTCTAATAGAGATAAAAAATTTGTTTGGAATTTTTAGAGAACACTTTGGAATAAATTAGGGATTGCCTTGAGTTTTATCTCAACTTACAATCCTCAGAATGATGGTCAATATAAAGTAGTCAATAAGAGTCTAGGAAACATACTCATATGTTTAGTAAGTGGTCACCCAAATTAGTGGGATCAAGCGTTAACTTAGGTAGAAGTTACATACTATGATTCTATAAATAGAGGTATAGGCTATAACCCATTTTAAAATTTTTATGAAATCCATCCAAGATAATCTTAAGTTGAGGAACTTAGGTAAGCAAGAGAAAATAAGTATATAAGGTGATAAATTGGTTACAATTATGCAAGGGTTGTATGAGTAGATCAAACAATAGATATAATTGATTACAAGTATAAAAGGAGTATTGATATGAGAATAAAATAAGTGAATTTTGAAATAGTTGATTTGGTGCTAGTAGATCTTAGGAAAGATATATTTTATAAGGGAGAATATAATATACTAAATTTAAAGAAAATTGGACCTTGTAAGGTCATAAGAATTTTTTTTGCCAATGCTTATGAGTTGGAAATCCCATTTTAAATTGTTATTTCACCCATATTTAATGTTTTAGAGCTATATCCTTTCAAATGAGAATAAAACATAGTAAATTCACCTAAAAACATTGATGATCATGTCATTGATTGGGAACAATAGTCACCTCAGTCACAATCAGAAGAATAAAAGCTACTCTTGACAAGAAGGTGATAAATGAGAATATAGAAAAAGAGTACTTTCATTAGTTTTTAAAATGGAGAAACCTTCCACTTGAGGATTAAACATGGATAACACCTTCATAAATAGCTAAGCATGGCAACTGTGTTGAAGACCTCATGAGCAGGAGCTCATGAAGAAATTTTGTTCCCAAGGAGTCTGATGTAGGTGCATGTAAATAATAGATTAAATTTTGAAAACTTTGGTCTTTATAAGGTTTAGGGTGTCAATTTTTGCTAATAATAAGCATCTCTTAGGCTTCATTTGTCTATTCTAGGTCATTTTCATGTGTTTCTCATGTTCTCACTAAAAATAACAAATTCAAAATTTTAATCTGTTTTAAGATTTTAGTGGTTTTAACTAAATATTAATAGGTTTAACAGTCATGATATTTTATGTGATGGACTAATAGGGTCCTAAGACATGTTTTAAGTGATTTTAATGTTTTAAATCCTACTCAAGCATGTTAAAAACTCAACTAAGGTCAATTGAAATTCTAAAAGTTTTGGAATGAGAATGAGAGAATGAAGAAAAGAGTAATATGTTGGAAAATATAAAATTAGGAGGGAAGCCAGGAAAAAATACAAGAACTCATTAAGAAATCAATATTTTGAGGAAAATTATAAAAATATAAAGTTGAAGAAGGCACACATAGAGTGGAAGATTGTTTGTAATATTTTTACATAAAAAATAAATGAAATAAATTTTTCATTGGTGTATTTGATTTAATTTAGTTCAAATAATGTGTTTAAATTTGTGGTATGGTAACATTTGAATATTTTTTTTCTTAAAAAATGTAATTTCACATTTTAGGACTAGAAAATATAGTTTTGGGTTTAGCAATCAAGTAAACTTGCTCTTAAATAGTATTTTCAACTTGATTATGAATTAAAAGTGTTTGATGAGGGTAGGTTAATGTGTGAGAGTCTCATTAAAGTCTTAAATACCCCAAAATAATTCATAAAAATTGAAATTCTCTTGATGTTTAACCTCACTACCTATACACAGTCTAAAAACATTGCAAATACAACTGAGAAAAGTCATCTTCTTCATGATTTTGAGCTTGTTCAAGGTCTGAAATTATTTTAGGAAATATATATTGATTGACTTAAAAATTTAATAATTATAAAAAAGTCTATAAAATTTAAATTTGGCCTTTTTGAATGCTCTTAGCCAATGTGCAGGCATGTAGAACTTAAATCTAGGATCTGGAGACAAAAACCACTCTAAAAATAAAATAAACAAGGAAAAAAACTTTAAAATTTGTATAATTTATTTTTAATTGAATAAATTTCTTTAAATACATATGATTACCTAAATAAGGAGAAAACATTATCTTTCAGAAAACATACCTAATAAGAAGGGCTACAAGACCTTGTTTTACAAATATGTAATTTTCAAGCATAAACAAAGCCTAAGATGAGTTTGATAAGTTTGTATAATGTTTTATGAATTACATAAATTATTTACAATAATAATTAATTATTGTTTCTCTCACATTTTTAATCAATTAGGTTTATAGGCCTATTATTCTCATTGAAAAAGACTGCAAGTTAACTCTATTTTTGTTCATAACCATCACAAATGTGTATGCACAAGTCATGTATGTCGAATATATGTAAAAATTTATGTTTATAAGTGTCTAATAAAAAATTTATATTTCTAAAAATGGCCCTTTTTATTCAATTATTTAAAATCCTAGATTAAAAGGATAAAAGAAATACATTTCATCACTATGTAATTGTACTTAGTGTTGTAAGGTATGAACCTAATATACATCTTTCTCCATCAAAAGGATTGAAAGGAAAAATGTATAAATAAATATCCACCCATGGTATAAAATATGAAATAATTTCAATTCAAAGTTCAAAGAATAAATACACCTGAGAGCATGGAAACCAAAATTCCATTTAAAATCACTACAGAATTAATTTTGGTTATTATGCCCAAGGAGATGCTATTACTAAAAATATGGACTAATAAGTATAAATTCCTCAAAATGCATTAGAGACAGAGAAGTGATAGAATTTGATATACATATAACCTCAAATTTTCACTACTCAAATTCCATCATCATTATTTTAGTTGAACCCAAAAATAGGTTTAAATGCAAAGGTAGATCCCTAACATAGACTTATATGTAAATGATGAAACAAAAAAATAGGCTCATATGTGAATTAAAATTCTAAATTATCTATAGAATGAATCTAAACCCAAATTTCTTATGTATAACCATCAATCCTTAACTTAAAAATATAAAAGTGTATGCATAAACAACAATCATGCCCATAATTTTATCCATTGTATCTCGAAGTGATAAAAATGCCATAATAGTTTTATCAATGTTATCAACATTAAAAATATAATAGGATATACTCAATTTAACCCATATAATTAAATATTTAATCATTCAATAAATTAATTAAAATGTAATACAATATAATGTGCATGCAAGTGTCATGCTAAGTAGATACATAAATTAGGCATGAAATAATTAACAATGCAGTAATAGGCCACATGAAAATACATGATACCAATCATGGAATCAAACATAATAGAATAATGTTTAATATAAATCATACAAATAAGATAAAATAAAATACATGTATTCAAATAAATATTCACACAATATTATGAGCATGAAACCCTTGATCACTCAAGACATGACTCAAATTGACTAGAATTTAATGTGACATGGCCATGACATGGACTAGAAAATCCTTAACATATATAATTCATAATTAAATAAAAAATAATTAATTAACTCATAAAAAACATTATGTAACACACATCAATAATCATGCAACATAATAATCAATACCACCAAACATGTAAAGAATAGTAAATATTAATTGACATAGTCAATCAATTTCAACATCCAGCATAACAAAGGACAATATCCATATATTATTTCACCCTAAGGTTTATACGTAAGATCAAGGCATGTATAAATAGTATAAGTATCTCAGTATTATCAATATAATTCCATATAAATATAGAACCTAAAAATTATATCAATATGTCCCTATTGTAAGCATGTTGTTGGATGTAAAGAATCTCCTATGTCTCTATGTTGATCTATCATTTGTAACTTGGATGTCTTGCATATGAATCATGTATACCATGAAAATAATGTCTGTATAAAATATATATTCAATATAAAATATGTAATATAAGTAACATTAATCAAACATGTAATAAGGAAACCATGCCATGCATACATCCTGTGTTTGAGTTTTTTTTTAATATTTTATTTTAAATTTAAAAGTGTGTGTGTGTGTGTGTGTGTGTGTGTGTGTGTGTGTGTGTGTGTGTGTGTGTGTGTGTGTGTGTGTGTGTGTGTGTGTGTGTGTGTGTGTGTGTGTATTTTCCTAATAACTAAGTATCCCATAAACGGTTTGTTCACATGTAAACCCTAGATTAATCAATTTAAATGTCACATGTCATGGGTGAGGAGAAACATATGTATCATTATCCAAATCAGATAAATAATCATGCATTGTAACATATATAGTATCACTATCATAGTCAACATAATCATGTTTACTCAATATGAATGCATTAGCCATGGTAACTAGCTATTTTTTTTGTATTCTTGGATAATGTGTATGTGTTTAATGTGGAACATGAAAAATAACATATAGAACTAGTTTAGGATGTGGTAGACTAGGGAATGCTCATTAAACTTGAATATACCTCTAATTAAATGGATATTTGAGACCTATTCTTAGATTAATTTAATTTACTTTTGTAATATGAACTTATATAGGTTGTATAATAGTATGTGGTGGAGGTGATAAATAAAATATATTTGGCTAAATGGGATATTCACATAAAATACCTAATATGATTATCACTTAGTTTTTATAGATATAATTCAAAAATCAATGTACTAAATATGATATTTCACTTCTATTATTTATCCAAGGATGTCCTATTAGCATGATGAATGTCATAGTATTAGGTGTAACTAAGAAACAAGTATATAAAAATGCATACCCTACCATCAGTGGTAACACATTGCTCCCTAGAGGGTCTTGTCTCTTTCCATTAAATCCTTTTACCATAGTATTTATAGAAATAAAATATTTATGTGTGTACCTAACACTAGTGAGAAATTTTATAGTACACATTTTTTCATTTGATCCATATCAACCATAAGACAATGTATAAGATGTGAATCAATGAAAGCGCATAAATAAAAGGTGCATTGGTAAACTTAAGAATATTAATATCATGATCATCAAATGTGATCGTATTTCCTTTTACATACATTTCTAAAAGTGTATTAATAATACCATTTAAATTATTATTCTTCTCAGTTTTAAAGGCATATGAAGTTAGAGTAAGATCTTCTTTGTAATTCATATGCATCTTAGGATTAATCTTGGTCTCTTGTACCACATGATTTGAAAAAGGATATGAAAATATATTAAGTTTCAAATTACATTGTGAAACCAAATCATTTTTTATGTGTATTAACGTCATTTAAATAAATAGTATTATTCTCAATTATATATTATATCTTGTGTCTAAATCCAAAGCATAATTTCATATATTTTCCCACATATTTATGCCAATCACAATATAAATTGATGTCGAAACCCTTAGGTTGTGTCTTAGTCACATCAAACTCTATTTTATGAGGGAGAGATATGAAATTTAACTTAAGTAACTCATTTAATATCTTATGAGGAGGTTCTGATAATCATGTAAATTTCCTTCTTTGAAGAGTCAAAAAGACTAGACTATTAATGGGTTGTGAAATTTCATTAACTATCACTTTATCCTCATTTTTTATATCATTTTCCTTAGATTTGAAAGTTATTTTTATTTGAAACTTTTAATTAATATATTTTTGAGTGTTATCCCTATATTTTTATCTTATTCATAGCCAATATCTTAACTTCATAGTCATTGAACATATGACACATATTGTAAAAATGTTGAAAGCATTTGAACATAATGGACTCATGTATAGAAGTGAATAACCATAAGATTTTTCATTTTAGATAGCATGTTATTATAGTGAAGCACATAGTCACTAATGGGCTCATTAGGTCCTTGCTTATGTTTTTTAATTTGAACATAAAATACCTTCTCATTGATGTATGTATGTATGTATGTATGTATGTATGTATGTATATATATATATATATATATATATATATATATATATATATATATATATATATATATATATATATATATATATATATATATATATATATATATATATATATATATATATATATATATATATATATATATATATATATATATATATATATTTGAAAGGTACGTCATACTACCATTGTAATGCTGTGTGTGTGTGTGTAAGTGAGCTAAGAATTGATCAACCAAAGGTTTGAAAATATGTGATGATTGGAAAGGTAGGTCATAATACCATTTCAATGCATAGTCTTTAAGATTCCTTGAAAATATCATGGCCAGCTTTCCATTAAATGCATAATCTAAACATGCTACATAAAAGGCTTTAGGATGTTATTTTGGATCACCTTTATTATCATATGGTGTAATATTAGGTGTAAAAAATCATGTAGGTAAAGCATAAGCTTAAATATCTATATCTAACAAGTTTTTTAATAATCATATAAAATTAGTCGAATATTCAACTATACAAGAACCTTGTTCCAATTTTGAAATCTTGAATTCTAGATCAAAAATAGTTTCCAAAAGGGTTTGATTAGTAGGAATTCAATATTGAGTATATACAAATGATGACACATGAGTATTCATTTTAGAGGGTAAAAAATGTATGTTGTGTTGGAATATCCATATAAATGTGAGGAGTAATGTGTGTTTCTCCCACACCATGTATGGGCATCACTTGTGTAGCCATAGTTGTAGACATGTGAATAGTAGTAAGAGGAGCAGTAGTCTAAACACCTATTTTAGAATACATGCCTATAAAATGTAAATAAATATCATTAAATATATCATCATGTTATTTCTCAAATGTGGTTAATGTATAATTATTTTCATTCTTAACCTCTAAGTCTATACTCAAGACCTTATCCAAATCATTACATTGCATACAAATCCAATTTAAAAAAGTGTAAAGAGTTTTTATTTATGTACGATCTACACCATTAATCTTGTCATGATGTATTATATCATTACCTAATAATTAAATTTAACTATCATATTTATAAGCATTTTCAAGTTCAAGAATGTCATAATTGTAACATATTCCTCTACATCTATATGTTATTTATTTTCTTAAACAAAAAAAAAACTTGTATTCCACTAATTTTATTCATTATAGATTGCACATAAATATGTGGATAACTCAAAGGAACATTAATATAATCAATTTCAACACCACTCAACCTATCACTTCACCTTACATGTACAATATATTTAACCTTCTAAGATGGCATTAATTATATTCATGAAAACATCATGATAGGTAAGAAAAAATTCATAAATTACTTCATATTATAAGGAAATCATAAATCAAATATGAACTTGTAAGAATTAAAAATGAAACCCTAAGGTAAAAATTTGGGTTTGAATCACTCAAAATAAGGATTAGTTTCAATAGAATATTTTAACTATTTTAGATTTTAACTGATCTAAATATAATAAAACTATTTAAATTTAGACTATACAAGTAAGACATTTACCATAAAAATTTTAATGTAAGATATGGAAAATAAATAGAGAGAATTAACTTATATATTTTTTATCTATAGTACTCACTGAATGTGTCAAAATCCTCAAGATGTCTCAGTAATAACTATGTAACTATTTGTATCTAGAAACAAACTGTTAAAAACTAAGCAAATAATGTTGGTAAAAGCTTAGACACCTGAGGTAATTGATATTTTCCACAATATGTAGATATTTTCCTTTTATATTATTTCAAATATGTTTTAACATATATCATTTCTCTTGCATTTGTATATGAATTATGTGTCTACCTTTCATTGGTCTTATGCGTAGATCCTTATTGTACTCCTTATTTTGAAACCCTATAATCACTTTTATCACAAGATTAACTTAGAAAATAGGTTATAAATATTATTTGTATATCCACAACCACTCCCTATCAATTTATTTACCATTTTATATGTTCAAAATTGTTAAGATAACTCAAGCCATACATAGTTCTCCCACCTATGTGTGTGTGTCCTCAAACGTGTTCCATTAGAATGTGTTGAGTATGATGTCATTGTCTCAACTTGAATATTGATGTTATAGTAGTGTTTATTATTATTATTTTAATACTTTTTTTTTCAATTTATTTATTTCCAAGATTACTTTTTTTTCAATTTTAGACGTTTTATAGAAACTTCCTAAAAAAAGCTAGGATTACCACTTAGAGCCCAATTCATTGAATATGTACTTAACTAGTCTCAAATCCTTATCCATTTACCCATAATATGTTGGGAACACTTTTAATATATCATTAATATAAAGTTAAATTTATTTTATTTAATTTATTACTTTATATGTATTTGAGGCATCTAGCTTTCTAATGTGCATGTTTTGCTTACTAGTTAATAAAGTCTTCTTGCATGTTGACTAAATATTATCATTGAGTCACATTATCTTCTTGAGTGAAATTTTAATTATATTATAGTATATTTTTTATATTATATTTTAGTTAAATTATTTTTAAAGTAAGTTCTTAATTTACCTTGCACGTTATGTTTTTTGGTTATAACTTGTCATTCAATTCTATTGTAATTGGCTAGTTTTAGCCTTTGTTGTCAATAAAATATTATGCACAAATATGGCATAATATTTCTTTTGAAAAATATATTTTTTCATGTGTTTATCTATAATTTTATTTTTAGGTATTGACAAATGGAATCCATCAATCATGTATATTCTAATTTAAAGTTATTTAGTGCATTTGTTTTTGTCAACAATCACACATATAACACTACTAGATTAAAAACTAGTAATTTTGTGACAAATTGATTGATTTTCACTTCTTCCATATATAAAAACTTAAATTTGGTATCAGATATTTATTCAATAAAGGTTAATAAATGTTATAATCCATTATCAGGAGAATCAATGGCTTCATTGAATACTAGTTTTATCAATATTCTCATCTTTAAAGATGACAACTTTGAATATTAGAGAGATCAATTAAAAAGAATTATTATATGAAAAGGAGTTTGGGAGAATGTTCTCCATGGGTACATACCACTTCAATATTAGAATACCTTGACTTTAATTTAGAAAAGAATAAAAAATGACGAGGAAAAGGGTATGCACAAGCTTTATTATATCTCAAAAGTGTCATAGGCCCAAACATCTATCCAATAATTTCAGGGTGCAATAATTCCCATGGGGCATGGAATTCCTTTAAAACTTCAAATCAATGATATACTATGGTAAGAGAAGAAAAACTTCAAACTCTTAAAATTAATTTTTTGATTTTGATAATGTTAGAGAATGAGGGAGTTGTATAATATTGCATAAAGACAAATGAATTAGTATATAAAATGAGGTTGTATGGATAAAATATACAATATAGTGTTATAGTAATGAAAATTTTGAGATCTTTAAGTTGAAAATGGCTACATATTGTGATCAATATTTTATAGTGTAAGGACATTAACACTATTGGTGTTGATGAGTTGGTTGGTTATATATTGTCCCATGAGGGTAAGATGAGACTATACATATAAGATCGAGAACAAGCACTAAAAACCAAGGCAAAGGTTTCAAAGAGTAAAGAGAGAAATAAAATTTAAAATAAAGGGAGTTCAAAAAACTTAAATTCAAATAAAATAGTTTAATATAACTTCACATTTAAAATAAATAAATACTTTTCTTGTTATTACTATGAAAAATAGGACACATGATAAAATATTTCATGATACTAGCAAATAAGAATCAAGCTAATCAAGAGCATAAAAATAAGGCATTCCAATCTAAACAAAGTGAGGTTCAATATCATAAATATTATTTTCTTACATATAATGCAGAAATATAGGAATAAAATAATTTGTGGTTTCTTTATTAGGTTTCTCAAATCACATGACAAAATTTGGTTTCAATAAGTTAGATGATTCCTTCAAAAACCAAGTTAAATTGGGAGATGAAAATTCCATCCAAATTTAAGGAAAGCGAAGCATGAAATTACAACAAGTCAAGGTAAGGTTGAAATATAATATATTTATTTTTATCCAAATCTAAGTAAAAATATTATTAATGTTGTTCAATTAGTAGAAAAGGGTTTCAAACACGTTTTTTAAAATGATGTTTTCTCTATTTTTTATAGAGATCTAGAAATATATTGATTGGAAAATATTATATGGAAAAGAATAGGATGTTTCCATTAAGGTTAAATATTATGAAGAAAGGTACTTTTTTATCCACTATTCAAGAAATTAACATGTTGTAGCATTCAATATATGGTCATATTAGTTATAATATATTACATATTATTGACATAAAAGGTAAGGTAGGAGGTCTTCTCAAGCTAGATTTTAAAAAAATATGATTCATGAAAGTCATGTATTTTTGGTAAAATTCATAGGTAATCTTTCCCTATCAACAAAATGGAGAAAAAAAAAACCTTTGTAGCTAGTTAATTCAAATTTATGAAGACCATTGTCTTGTATAGGTATTGGTAATAATTTGTATTTCATTTCCTTCATAGATGATACTAAAATGTTTATGTTGTTGTTTTCTGTTTAAATAAAAAGTGGATATTTATCGTATTTAAAAACTTTCAAAGATTTGGTTGAAAATTAATATGGACATTCCATTAGGTCCCTTAGAATAGATAGAGGAGGTGAATTTTTTTCTAATTAATTTCATGATTTTTGTGATTCGCATAGAATCAAAAGGTAGCTAACAACTCCATACACACCACAATAAAATGGCGTAGCTAAGAGAAAGAATATATCCATTATGGAGTTACTAAGGAATATGTTGGATAATAAGCACTTGGAAAAGTGTTTTTGGGATGAAGCAATTAAAATCAATAGTGTACAATATTAATAGAATTTCTACAATGGTGGTTAAAGATAAGACACCTTATAAAGCTCGGTATGGCAAAAAACCCAATGTTTCTCATCTAAATATATTCGATTAATTATATTTTGTATATGTTCTACATGAGAATAATAAAAAATAGATAAAAAGAGTGTTACTCATATTTTTATAGGTTATAGTGATGAAATTAAAGCATACAAGTTTTATAATCCTACTAGTAAATTCACAATTCTTTTTTAGCATTGTATTTTTTTTAAAGTGAGGTGTATGATGATTCTGATCATATAATGACATAGGTCAAATTTTAAGGTTTGAAGAATATTTAAGAAATTATCATGTTTTAGCATGCAATATATGGTCATATTAGTTATAATATATTACATATTATTGACATAAAAGGTAAGGTAGGAGGTCTTCTCAAGCTAGATTTCAAAAAAATATGATTCATGAGAGTCATGTATTTTTGGTAAAATTCATAGGTAATCTTTCCCTATCAACAAAATGGAGATAAAAAAACCTTTGTAGCTAGTTAATTCAAATTTATGTAGACCATTGTCTAGAATAGGTATTGGTAATAATTTGTATTTCATTTCATTCATAGATGATACTAAAATGTTTATGTTGTTTTTTTTTGTTTCAATAAAAAGTGGAGATTTATCATATTTAAAAACTTTCAAAGATTTGGTTGAAAATTAATATGGACATTCCATCAGGTCCCTTAGAATAGATAGATGAGGTGAATTTTTTTCTAATTAATTTCATGATTTTTGTGATTCACATAGAATCAAAAGGTAGCTAACAACTCCATACACACCACAATAAAATGGTGTAGCTAAGAGAAATAATATATCCATTATGGAGTTACTAAGGAATATGTTGGATAATAAGCACTTGGAAAAGTGTTTTTGGGATGAAGCAATTAAAATAAATAGTGTACAATATTAATAGAATTTCTACAATGGTGGTTAAAGATAAGACAACTTATAAAGCTCGGTATGGCAAAAAACCCAATGTTTCTCATCTAAATATATTTGATTATTTATATTTTGTATATGTTCTACATGAGAATAATAAAAAATAGATAAAAAGAGTGTTACTCATATTTTTATAGGTTATAGTGATGAAATTAAAGCATACAAGTTTTATAATCCTACTAGTAAATTCACAACTCTTTTTTAGCATTGTATTTTTTTTAAAGTGAGGTGTATGATGATTCTGATCATATAATGACATAGGTCAAAATTTAAGGTTTGAAGAATATTTAAGAAATTAACATGTTTTAGAATTCAATATATGGTCATATTAGTTATAATATATTACATATTCTTGACATAAAAGGTAAGGTAGGAGGTCTTCTCAAGCTAGATTTCAAAAAAATATGATTCATGAAAGTCATGTATTTTTGGTAAAATTCATAGGTAATCTTTCCCTATCAACAAAATGGAGAAAAAAAAAACCTTTGTATCTAGTTAATTCAAATTTATGAAGACCATTGTCTTGTATAGGTATTGGTAATAATTTGTATTTCATTTCCTTCATAGATGATACTAAAATGTTTATGTTGTTTTTTGTTTAAATAAAAAGTGGATATTTATCATATTTAAAAACTTTCAAAGATTTGGTTGAAAATTAATATGGACATTCCATTAGGTCCCTTAGAATAGATAGAGGAGGTGAATTTTTTTCTAATTAATTTCATGATTTTTGTGATTCGCATAGAATCAAAAGGTAGCTAACAACTCCATACACACCACAATAAAATGGCGTAGCTAAGAGAAAGAATATATCCATTATGGAGTTACTAAGGAATATGTTGGATAATAAGCACTTGGAAAAGTGTTTTTGGGATGAAGCAATTAAAATCAATAGTGTACAATATTAATATAATTTCTACAATGGTGGTTAAAGATAAGACACCTTATAAAGCTCGGTATGGCAAAAACCCCAATGTTTCTCATCTAAATATATTCGATTATTTGTATTTTTTTTAAAGTGAGGTGTATGATGATTCTGATCATATAATGACATAGGTCAAAATTTAAGGTTTGAAGAATATTTAAGAAATTATCATGTTTTAGCATGCAATATATGGTCATATTAGTTATAATATATTACATATTATTGACATAAAAGGTAAGGTAGGAGGTCTTCTCAAGCTAGATTTCAAAAAAATATGATTCATGAAAGTCATGTATTTTTGGTAAAATTCATAGGTAATCTTTCCCTATCAACAAAATGGAGATAAAAAAACCTTTGTAGCTATTTAATTCAAATTTATGTAGACCATTGTCTTGTATAGGTATTGGTAATAATTTGCATTTCATTTCCTTCATAGATGATACTAAAATGTTTATGTTTTTTTTTTTTTTTGTTTCAATAAAAAGTGGAGATTTATCATATTTAAAAACTTTCAAAGATTTGGTTGAAAATTAATATGGACATTCCATCAGGTCCCTTAGAATAGATAGAGGAGGTGAATTTTTTTCTAATTAATTTCATGATTTTTGTGATTCACATAGAATCAGAAGGTACCTAACAACTCCATACACACCACAATAAAATGGTGTAGCTAAGAGAAAGAATATATCCATTATGGAGTTACTAAGGATTATGTTGGATAATAAGCACTTGGAAAAGTGTTTTTTCGATGAATCAATTAAAATAAATAGTGTACAATATTAATAGAATTTCTAGAATGGTGGTTAAAGATAAGACACCTTATAAAGCTCGGTATGGCAAAAAACCCAATGTTTCTCATCTAAATATATTTGATTATTTATATTTTGTATATGTTCTACATAAGAATAATAAAAAATAGATAACAAGAGTGTTACTCATATTTTTATAGGTTATAGTGATGAAAGTAAATCATACAAGTTTTATAATCCTACTAGTAAATTCACAATTCTTTTTTAGCATTGTATTTTTTTTAAAGTGAGGTGTATGATGATTCTGATCATATAATGACATAGGTCAAAATTTAAGGTTTGAAGAATATTTAAGTTGATTTTTTTGTCTTACAAATTCCTACACATGTTTATAATTCAATAAGAAATAATAGTAGCTCTTCACAATACACTATCCATCCATCTTCATCAACTCCAAGCAAGAATTGTTTTTGTTGAATCCACATCCAACCAATAAAATGATAGATATTAACTATGACATGAGGATAAAAAATATTAAACATCTATAATTTAATTTTATTTATTTTTTTAATTATTAAAATACTATGTTTGCATTGTCATGTGTGTCTAGTGAACCTAAAAGTTATGTAAAAGCTAGTCAAAAGGAGTGGGTTGATGCTATGCAATTTGATATGGATTCAGTTGAGAGGAATGATACATGGACTATTTTTAATTATAAATTAAATAAATATTTCATTGGAACTAAATGAGTCTATAAGGTCAAATTCAAGGTGATGGTAATGTTGACTAGCTAGAATCTAGACTAGTTACAAAAGGGTTTGGACAAACATATGAGGTTAAATTTGAAAAACCGTATGCACCTATGGCATGTCAAGTGAATATAATACTAAATATTACTTTATTTTCTCATAAAGGATGAAAAATAAATCAAATTTATGTCAAAAGTGCATTTTTAAATGGAATGATTGAAGAATAAGTATATGTGGGGTGGCCAAAAGGTTTTGAGGTAAAGGGTAAAGAATTTTGGTTATATAAGTTTAAGAATGTTCTTTATAGACTTAATCAAGGTCAAATATCTTGGTAATAAATAATTTATATCTGGTTATTATATAAATTATTTGTAATAATTCAAAAATGAACCAAATTTTTACATACATGCATTGGGTTCTAATGTTTTATATGTTTATCTCTATGTAAATGACTTGATATTTACATGTAGCTCTATGGATATGTTGAATATATTCAATGAGGCTATGAGATCATAATTTGAGATGACTGATATTATAATTATGAATTGCTTTATTGACATGGAATTCTCTCAAAATAAATAGGAAGTATTAATTTTTCAAGCCAAATTGCCCAAGACATGTTAAATAAGTAAAATCTTCATGATTCTAAACTAGTGAACACTCCAATTGCATGTCAATAAAATATAATTAGAGAGGATAAAATTACTTCAGTTTATGAAAAGACTTTTGTAAGCATGGTGGGAGGTTTTATTTATCTCACTATGACAAGACCCAATATCAGTTATGGGGTTTCATTAATTTTTAGATTATTTGGAAAACCATCACTCAAGGATTTGCATGTAGTGAAGAGAATTATTGGATATAAAATAGGTAATTATAATAATAATATTAATTTCAGACCATCAACTTAATTATGTCTATTTAGATACACAGATTTGGATTTAAGAGGATCTCTTGATGATAGGAAGTCAACTTCAAGTTATTGCTTCACACTAGGAAGTGGGATGGTTTATTGTTTTTCAAATCAATAAGTTACAATTGCATTATACTATAATAAAGATGAATATACAAACCTTACATAAAATAATTCACAAGTATTATGGGTTTTAATACTCTTAACTGATTTTAAAGTGTTTAACTTGATCCAACACATATTTTTTTATGAAAACAATGGGATAATACAATTATCTAATATTTTCCATTATAGAACCAAGCATTTTGAGCTTAAACATTATTTTTCATAGATGTGGTCTATGAAAAACACTTTATCATTAATTATTTGATAATTTAAGATTATATATATATATATATATATATATATATATATATATATATATATATATATATATATATATATATATATATATATATATATATATATATATATATATATATTATCACCAATGGATTCCACAATTGGATTCATGGAAGTCTTAAGGGAGATGATATGCATTTATCCTCATTGCATCAAAGGGAGAAATTTTGAGTATGATGCCAATGTTATCACTTGATTATTGATGTTATAATAGGGTTTATTATTATTTTATTACTTTATGAGATTTATTCAATTTATTTATGTCATAGATTAATTTTTTTGTTAATATGATATGTTTTTTAGGAACTTCCTAAAAAATAGTTAGAAGTGTCATTTAGAGTCTAATTCATTAAATATGTACTTAATAAATCTCAAATACTTATCCATTCATCCCAGAGAGATGGAATGAAATTTAAAGAGTAAATTTAAATGAAATTAAAGTTATTCTAGTCAATTTTCTACTTTATAAGGATTCCAGGTACTTATCTTGTCTAGTGTGCATGTTTTTCTTATTAAGAAAGCCTTCTTTCATGTTGACCAAATATTATCATTGAGTCAAACTTGTTTTTAGTCAACTTTTAGTTATATTAGAGTCTATTTTTGGGAGATAATTCTTAATTAAATTATTTTTTAATTAATGTCTTAATTAATTATTCACTTTATGATATTTATGCCATAAGTTATCATGCAAGTTTTTTGTAATTGGAATGTTTTTGTCTTTCTTGCTAATAAAAGATTGTGCAAAAGTATGGCCCAATAATTATTCTTGGAAATATATTTTTTTATGTGTTTATCTCTGATTTTATTTTTATGTATTCATAAAGGAGAAATAGAAAATATGTGTACTATAATTTGAAGTTATTCAGTGTAAATTTTGTCAACAATCACACTTACAAAACTATTAGTTTAAAACTTAGTAATTCTAAGAGAGATTGGTTGATATATATCATCAATTTTAGAGTAAGTTAGAGATGATTTTAACTCCATAATTAAATTTAAACCTTCAAAATTAAATGCAAGGCTTTGGATTTCAATACTTGAAAACATTCAAATTTGACATTGAAATGTCTATTCAAACTTGGATTTATGGATGTTTCATTGAGGTTTTTAGATATGTATGATTTGGGATAATGTTTCAATGGTGTAAATATATATTTATATTATTATCCAAGATTAATGATAGATAATACAATATTACCTCCATTATGATCAAGATTAAATAATGTAATATTATCCCTATTATTTAATTAGATATTGCCGATGTCAGTAGTTAACATGTCAAAAGTTTTAATAAAAAAATGTATCTCGTATGATCATTAATTTTTTAGGTGTTAACTATTTTATATTATTGATATTTATTTTATGTTATTAAATAAGTGGTTATATAACACATCACAACTTGTGTCATATTAATGTCTAACTGTTTATTTTATTATGTTTTTGTGTCTTAGTTTTAGTTCATCTATATTTTAGTAAGTGGATAAAATCCACATTTATTATTAAATATTTCATCTATATGTTGTGAATCATCTATTTTTTATTCTTGATGGTGATCTTGAGATTAAATTTTCTCTTGATTATATTATTCATGATCTAATGTATTATCATGCATTTTTACATATTTAATTCATTCATTAATATTTGAAGGTTAATATATACCCTTGTTCTTATCCATATTATGTTCCTTATCAAAATAAATTTGATTATGCTCAACTTGAGTACCACTTAGTCTATCACTTATTCTAAGAGATGTAGAACCAACTTTATTAGATTGCATAAAATATGAAATAGAATCTTGGAAGATTGTTGTTAACAAATAGTTTATCAAATATAATAACCCTATTACAATAAGTGGAAATAAAAAAGAAAAGAAATAAACCCTAGAAATATGGATGGAAAGGGGTTTTAAAATTTTAATTAATAGACAAGTTCACCAATATGTTTAATCAGAATTAGTGAATTAACCAAGTGTTAATTAAATTATGAAAAATTGATGAGTAAAATAATAATGCATAATATATTCAATAAATACACAAGAGTGATTTGGAACTTACTACTTTTATAAATATGTTAAAAGTAAAAAAGTACTAATGATAAATAATTTAAGTAAAGTTTAGATCTAATGGACTATTTTAAAGATAATGTGTCTTTACCTTCAGGTCTTATGTTCATATTGTTGATCACTTGATTCACTATGGAAGCCATTGTGTTCCTTCTTCTTCACTTGGAGCCCTATCTCAACGACAAGAAGAGACAAATGTGGTAAAATGAGGTAAATGGGTTAGGGGTTGAATTTGTGTTTGACCTCAACAACCCCTATGTTGAGTGTTACCCACATACCAATACTCCAAAGAGGGATCAAAATCCATGTATTTTTCTGATACTACGTTGATGTGTGTGAAATATTGGTGTAATGTTATATTTTGGTGTAATTATGTGATAAAAAAATGACATGGAACCTTGGAGGTGTATTCAAATTTATCTCAGGGTTACTTAGGCTATGCAGACTAAAAATTTGGAGGAATAAGTGTTTTCCTCTCAATGCATAGTTAGAATAATTATGGTTCTTGTAATAAATAAGCCTCTTTCTAACTAGTGAATTAATGAATGGAAAATGTTCTTATATAGTGTCCTTTTTAGAATTTACTTAAATGGGACTAGTGAAATGGGTGGGATGACCCACTAGGTGAATTTAATGTTGGCATGTTATTGTCATTGATGTCAAAAGGGGTAACATGTAAATATTGACTATGTGTGATATCAAGAACCACCTTTTGAAGATTGATATCAAAGGTAACTAAGGATAGATGGAAGTGTGTGACATGTCAAGGTACATGAGAGAGAAGAGTGTTTGAAGAAAAATAATGTTTATATAGGAATAATAGTGTATGAAGAGGTCTATTTAAGTCATTGTTATCATGATTTGAAGAGGTATGTGTAGATGAATATATGTGCACAGTATAGCATAGTCATCACATGAAGAGTTTCAAGGTGAGACATGTGACAAGATGCATTTAAAGACAAGAGAGAATTTGAATATAAGAGAGAAGTTGAAGGAAACTAATGTACTATGGTTCCATGCAAGTCAAGGTTGATGTCAATTATTATTTTACAGGTGTTCAGGTGCATGAAAGAGAGATGTCAAGTCATATGAAGCTTGGTCATGTGGTTTTAGGTTTGGATGAGGTTATGGAAGATTGTTGTCATCATAAAAATAATTTGTAGTGATATGATTATGTTTGATTTTTTTTTGAGATCATGACATAGAAAGAACAAGTTAAGGTGTCAAGTGTATTAGGAGCTTAAGTCTAGTGATGACACTATGAAGGTATGAGTTGATGGCATGATAAGGTGAGTAAACAAAGACATGTGAATATTTTATGAAATTTTTTATCATGTGATTAAGGTATAGAAGCATACATGAGAGTCTCAGGGTGAGCCTATAGGGGTAGGACCTTTAGACCAAGTTTGCACCTAGACCATTATTTAGCCCTACCTAGCCTAATGAGGCATGAGGATTAGATTTCAAGTTTAATGTGTGAAGGAGAGAATGGATATATGTAATTAAAGTTGTTTTATGAGTGATCATGAATTATGATGTCATGGTTTGCTATAAATGGCATGAGAAGTGGTTTTGAGGTCTCTTGAATATATAGAATGAAGACATACAAACCCAAGAAGGACTTTCAGGTGTTCATTGGCATGTGTAACCTTTTCATGGGAACCTAAGATATTATAGAGAGATCAAAAAGGGTCCTAATTAATATCAATAGGAATTGGTTTTGGATTTAAGGGGTAGTCCTTTAAGAGCAATTGTTAACACTAAAACCTATGTTAAACCTCCTTAAAACCCTAATAAGGACCCACTGTATAAAATGTTGATAAAATAATATTATAATGGATTTAAATTCTCATAAAATATATTATATATTATAGGTGACACTCTTAGTCACTCCAAGTGGTATTTATTTTTTGGAAGAGTGAGAAGACCCT
Source organism: Torreya grandis (assembly GCA_037957365.1). NCBI lineage: Eukaryota > Viridiplantae > Streptophyta > Pinopsida > Cupressales > Taxaceae > Torreya > Torreya grandis. The sequence goes on along the minus strand of JARHVA010004645.1, from coordinate 651,629 downwards.
ATAGAAAAGGGCTTATTTATGAAGAATTTGTTGTAGTAGTCAAAAGTTGACTTTGTCAAAGTAGATAAATTCATGGAAGAAGAATATAGAGACTCATAAAACATTTCCATGAATTTTTATGGATAATTTACACCATTCTAATGTGCTAAACTAGTCTTCCAAGTTAGCCAGTCGTAGATAGACCTAATGGTGTAAACAATGTAAAACCCAAGTAGTAGTGAGAAAATGAATTAGAGTGTGTTTTTATGATATAATGATGAAAAAAAGTGCATGGATATTTTGTTTATGAATTTTAAGTCATGTATATACTTTCAATAATTTTTGGAGGTTAGTGAATATGGTGAAAAGTTGTTCACAAAATGACATGTTTCATTCAATTTGGTCTGTGAGATATAATGTCATGAGCTTGGTCTAAAAGACAAATATTTTGATATTAGACCATATGAATTTTATGTTTGGGTATTTTTGAATATTTAATAGAATATTTTTAATATATATGGATCTTTGAAAGCATCTACATATGTGTTGTATTTCCAAGTTAACATGACTATACTTTGAAGAAAAGTGGTAGTTCTAAGTGAGTAAGTTCATGAGTTGATCTTAAACCCTTATCTTTTGAGTGGAAGTGTCTAATTAATTTTTTAAATACCTTAAGGTCATGTACACTCTATATATTTACTTTATTTTATATTATTTTAATGGATTGAGTGTGTGTTGAGCTTCAATATTGAAAGGTAGACTTTTTGGTGTACATAGGCCTAATAGGATTGAGTACTATTGAGGGGTTTCATAAAATTGTTGGACGTAAAAGGTGTTACAGAGATTAGAGGATAGTGGATAAGGTATATTTGGATTTTATTTTAATTTTTATTCCATGTATAGAGGTGTGATACTTTCCAATTTACCAAATGGTAACATGTTGATAAGAAGGCCTAATGCAATTAGGTTTCCATGAGACCTAAAAGTGATATGAGTCCTAATTGAGTCATGACAAACAAAAAGGGACTCAAAGTTCATTTTAATATTTTTTATTATATGTATTAATACTTAATTTATATCCAAACCAAGATTTTAAGGGTGTGTGGTCGACCAAGTGGTATATAAATAAGAGTTGAGTATATACATAAGGCATTTTAGGCCTATTTGAACAAGCCAAGTGTAAGTGAATGGATTAATAAATAAATTAGATGAAGGAGGTTGGGTAATATGTTTGAAACCCTAAGGATATATAATATAATAATTTAATGATGATCATATATATGTTTTATTGTTGAATATCAATGTTATATGACCTATTCAGTCTTAATGATGGCTAGTTGAGCAAAGAAGTGTAGAAGCAATTTTGAGAGAGATCAAGTGGAGTAGAGATGAATGAGTGATAATTTTATATTAATAAGATATAATATTTAAATCATATATGTGTTCCTAATGTATGATAGTTTATAAAGTAGATAGAGAGCTGAGTGGAAGAAATAAGGTTGATTAGTTGAGTTGGTGCTTGGTCAAAGAGGGAGTTGAAGCTTCCTTGTAGGTTGGTGATTGTAGAGTTGGTCTTGGTTGAGTGCGTGATTGTTCAAAATGGATTTGGATATTCCTTTCAAGTTTTTAATTGCATAATTTTCCTCTAACTGATTTGGTGCTTAGTCATAGGTCGTTGTAGCCTCCTGGCAAGTAGGTGCTTGCTAAAGTCAAGTGGGTATTTGATAAATTTGGGGTTGGTGCTCCATGTTGGGTTGTTTTTCAACTAAATTTAATAAATTTTCTTACATTATAGTTTTTACAATATTTATTTTAGTGGGTTTTATTCCCCATGAGGTTTTCCCATATATGTGATGTGTTATTTTGTCTTATGCTCATTTGATTGGTTATTAATGCATTTCTAGATCACTATATTGATTTTTAGTTCATATATGAGTGGATATAATTTATTGAAAGTTTTTGAAGATTTATTCACCCCCTACCATTAATTATTATTCCAAAAAAAATTATCATATCTTAGTCCTTTGAATTAGGCTAATAGCTTGAAGGATATTATTGAAGCATAAGCATGTCTAGTCAACAAGCACAAGGAGGTTTCTCAACCAATAAGACTCCTCTCTTCAATGGGACTGACTATGCATTTTGGAGACTAATAATGAATACCTATCTCATGTGTTTAGGCTATGACATATGTAAATATGTTTTTGATGGATTCATTACACATTCTACACCACAAACTGATATAGCAGTTAAGAAGACAAGTGAGAACAACTCTAAGGCAATGAAAGCCATACTATGTGGTCTTTTAGAAGTAGAATTTATTAAGGTCATGCATTATGATATAATCAAATTTATTTGTGTAAGATGAAGACCATATATTAAGGAGACACCAAAGTTAAGTTGGCAAAGTTTTAGACTCATCATAGGTAGTTTGAAATTATGAGAATGAAGGAGGATGAAAACATTATATCTTATCTGTTGAGAGTAGATGAAGTGGTAAATATCATCATAGGTCTAGGAGATAAATTATAAGAATAAATAGTAGTATAAAATTTAATAAGATCCATAAATCCTAATTTTGATTAAAAAGTGTCTACATTAGAGGAGATCAAAGATCTTAACACACTATAGATGGATGAGCTTCATGGCATCTTGACTACCTATGAAATGAGAAAAAGTGACAGAAGACCTTCCAAGAAGGAATCTGCATTCAAATTTGAGAATAAGTCAAAAGTTAAGGAGGCTAAGGATGATGACATAGACATTGATGATGATAAGATAGAATCCATGTTTGTCAGAAAACTAGGTAGAGGTTCAAGTAAGTATAAGTGAAAATTACCATTCAAATGTTTTTACTATGGTAAGATTGGTCACTTTACATCTAAGTGTCCTAAAAAGGATAAGATTGATCATGATGAATAACATGATGAACATCATGGTGATGATAATAAGGTCTATAAGATTGAAAAAAGCAATAAAGGTTTCAATAAGTATGAAGGAAAGAAAGGGTCATTCAAGAATAAGAGACGTTTATATACCAAAGAAGATAATAATTCATCTGATGTAAGTGATACAAGTACATCTAATAGTAATGATGATAGTAATGAGCATGAAAATAATGAAACATTATTCATGGATATAAAAATAGATAATGAGGGTTTCTCAAAAGTGAAAGGCCTTATAAATGATGAAGAATCAGATGAAGAAGAGGTTGAAGTGAACCTTGAGGTAGAATTGGTGAGTGCTATAGAGGATTTAAAATTACAAAGAAAGAAGAATATAAAACTAATATTATTGGTTAAGATTTATGAGGATCAAATCAATATTTTTGAAGAGAGACTAAGCAATAACACCAATGAACATGAGGAGATCATCAAACAGTTGAGAACTCATATTGAAATTGTCACTATAAATATTAAGACCAAGGAGGAAGAATGCATCAAGTTTGAAATAGAAATGGAATACTTGAAGCCATAATTGGATCAGGTAACAACCAAGTTAAAGACACATCAAATATTTAAAAAGAGTACTAAAGTTCTTGGTGATATTTTGAGTATTTAAAATCTGCCACATGATAAAATAGATCTTGGGTTCAAGGAAGACCAAAAGGAGAACAAGGAGAGTCAGACCTTAAATACCTATGTATAAACTCTCAAATCTGAGACTCATACTAATCATCAAAAAGTCAAGAATACCAACATGAAAGTCAACATGAAGAGACCAATTAGTCAACCCAATGCAATAACTAGGTATTCTAATTATTTTAATGCTTATTGTTTTGCTTGTCATAACTTTGGTCATAGAGAAAGTGATTGTAGAATGGTCTCAAAGAATGAGTTATCATGGGAACATGGGAGAAAGAGTGATCAGTCAATAGGTATGTACATAAATGTTATTTTATATAGTTGTCATAATATGGGACATATTGCAATATTTTGTCTTAATGGAGTTAGAATGCCCTCAAGATGTAACAAGGTATATGGGGCTCCTAGAGTGCATGAGAAGGTTCAAGCATTGGTATGGAAGCCAAAGCAAGTCAAGACTAGTTATATTCAACCCAATAGTCAAGATGGATTATTTTCTAAGATAGAGTAAGGATTAGAAATGAAGGAATGCCAAAAACATTTGTTATTTTCATGTATTGACAAGGAAGTCAAAGAGAAGAAGGATGACAAGGTGGATGAGTTAAATGCTTTAGTCAAACCTAAGTGGATTCTAAGGAGGGACTATCACTCTCATGATTTCAAGATAGTTGAGCAAAGTGGTTTTAACATCTAGGAATATCCTAAGTTCATGGAGTTTTGAGATAACTATGGAAAGGGGTGACTCCATTAGGCTTCATAGAGACAATCCTCTATCAATAGAAGCATGAGAAAGATTCATCCTAGAATGATTATAGGTTGTCTATGTTGCAAGTTATAAGTTGTTTTTATTTGTAGCTTGTATGTATATGACAAGGTGAAAGGAATTTTGGTTAGTATGAGCATTGATTTTGGAGATCAGTTCACGAGGAGACATGATATGGGATACAAGTTTTAGCATAGGATTGTGTTTAGATACATATGTAATATAGATTGATGTATAATAACAATATGGTCATAGAAACAAGTTAGATGTTGCTGATAGAGATAGAAGTGTGATGAAAACTTGTATCGTTGATTGGTATATAAGAGATAAGAAAAATAATAATTTTTTTATAATATTTTGTAGCTTGATTTATGTTGAGAAGTGGTATTGGTATCAAGATGCTTGAAGAATGTTGAGAATGTTCTGTGAGTCCTGATCATAAGTTGTAAGGATAAATGGGAGCTAATTAGATGATTCATTAGCTTCAAGAGAAAATAATTAAATGGTCTATGTTAAAGAAGGTATATAGAAAACATGAAGATCTATGTTAGATAAGAACATATGTGATGGCCTAGTGAGTGATCAAGAGTTTGATCTATATTAGTCATATCAAAGACAAGGTGAGTGTTTCTATGTATCTAAATTCATTTGAATATGGTATGCATGGATTTAGGGGGAGCATGTTTGTATGATGTTTCATAGACTCTGATCTTGTTACCAAAAGGAAGAGAGATCAAAAAGGGAGAAAGTTCAAAATGCTTTATTTACTCAAGAAATGTTGAAGATCATGTTTTTTGAAATAGGTGTGATCTAATAAGTTACATGATGAGGGATAAAGTTGTAGGTCTCTCTTTGTCATTAATTCCAAAAGGAGGAGAATGATCAGATGGAAAAGTGTCATTTTGAACTAATTTTAGGTTGTAGTGTGTTTACCATCAATGTGTTTTCCATAAATGAAAAAGAGGGAGTTTTTTGGCATGTTGTTGTCATTTATGTCAAAAGAGGTAACATGTCAAGATTCATTGTGTGTGATATCAAGAAGCATCTTCTAAAGACTGATGTTAAAGGTAACTAAGGATAGATGGTAGTATCTAATATGTCAAGGTACATGACAGAGAAGTGTGTTTGAAGAAAATTAATGTCTACATAAGAAGCATACTATATTAAGAGGTATGTATAAGTCATTAATATCATGATTTGAAGAGGTATGTGCATAGTATGGCATAGTCATCACATGAAGAGTTTTAGGGTGAGCCATGTGACAAGATGCATTTGATGGCAATATATAATTTTAAGGAAAGATAGAAATTGAAGGAAACTAATGTACTATGGTTGTATGAAAGTCAAGGTCAATGTCAAGGATGATGTCAAAGGTGTTCAGGTGAATGAAAGAGAGATTTCAAGTCATATGAAGCTTGGTCATGTGGATTTAGGTCTGTATGAGGATGTGGAATATTTTTTCATCAAAAATAGAATGTTGTAGTGATATGATTATGTTGTGATGTCTTATGTCTACTTATTTGATGTTTTGTTGAGAACATGACATAGAAGGAATAGGTCAAGGTGTCAAGTGCATTAGGATCTTGATCCTAATCATGGCATGGTGAAGGTGTGAGTTGATGGCATGATGAGGTGAGTAAAAAAGGGAATTTTAAGATTGTATAACATTTTTTGAGCATGTGATTAAGGTGTATAATAATCCATGAGAGTCTCAAGGTGAGCATAGAGGGGTAGGACCTTCAAACCAAGTCTACACCTAGACCATTCTTTAGCCCTACTTAGACTAATGAAGCATGAGGATTAGATTTCATGGTGAATGTGTGAAAGAGATCATGTATATAGGTAATTAAAGTTTTTTAAGGAGATATCATGAAGTATGAGGTGATGGTTTGTAGAAAATGACATGAAAAGTGGTTTACTAGGTCTCTTGAGTACATAGAATGAAGGCATACAAACCTGAGAATGAATTTCATGCATTTTTTAGCATGTGTAACCTCTGATTGGGAACTTGAGATGTTAAGGAGAGATGAGAAATGGTCTTAGATAATATCTATAGGTATTTTTTTGGATTTAAGGGGTAGTCCTTTATGAACAATTGTTAACACTAAAATCTATGTTAAACCTCCCTAAAACCCTAATAAGGACCCGATGTAGAATATGTTTCTAAAATAATATTAGAATGGATTTAAATTATCATCAAACATATTGGATCTTTAAATTTAATCTCTCAGGCACATGTAGGTGGTATTGAGTTGTCAGAATAATGAGAAAACCTATAGAAAAGGGTTTGTTCATGAAGAATTTGTTGTAGTAGTCAAACATTGACTTGGTCAAAGTAGATAAATTCATGGAATAATAATATAGAGACTCATAATAAATGAACATGAAGTTTTATGGATAATTTACACCCTTATAATGTGCTAAACTATCTTCCAAGTTAGCTAGTTGTAGACAGACCTTATGGTGTAAATAATGTAAAACCCAGGCAATAGTGAGAAGATGAATTGGAGTGTCTTTTCATTTTCAAATGATGAAACTAAGTGCATGGAGATTTATTTTAAGAATATTAATACATTTAAATGTTTTAAATTAGTTTTTTAGGTCATGAATATTGTGAAAAGTTGTTCACAAAATGACCTATTTGGTTCATTTTGGTCTGTGAGATATTAGGTCATGATATTGGTTTGAAAGATCAATATTTTGATATTAGACTATATGAGTTTTGTGTTTGGGTATGTTTTGAATATGTCATATAATATTTTAAATGAATCAATATTATTTTAAATTTTCTACATATGTGTTGGAGTTCCAAGTCACCATGATTGTTCTTTGAAGAATATTGGCAGTTCTGAGTAAGTTGATGAGTTGATCTTGAGACCTTATCTCCTGAGTGGAAGTGTCTAATGAATTTGGTAATGATCCTGAAGTCATTGATGAGCTCAAAATATGGCTCATTATTGACATGTTATTTCCTTCAAATCATCTCTTGAAGGATATTATCTTATACAAATCTTAAATTCTTAGATAGTTATTACATGGAAAATAGATATTTGTCTTGTTTATATTAAACCAAAGACTCAATCTTTACTTTGTCATTAATGTCTAATATATATCATGTTTTAGTGATCTTATGTGTGAATAATTCTTAGGAAGAAGACATAGGTGATGTACATTGAACATTCCATTTTGATCTCCATCTAGTAGAACTACGGACTCTGCAGGCTTGTTTCTATACACTCTGCAGGCTTGTTTCTACAGACTCTACAAGCTTATTTAAACGGACTCTACATGCTTATTTCTATGGACTCCATAGGATCATTTATAAAGACTCCATAGGCTCATTTATATAGACTCCATAGGGTCAATACCGAGAATTTTGTAAGGACAACGAGAAGCTGGAGACTAGATAAGATAGGGAATAACCATTCCAGCTGGAATCAAATAAGGAAAATAACCGCTTGCTATTTTGAAGGACTTGATTTTGATAAATTTGTATATAATCATATTTTATAACTATTATAGGATAGGATATTTACTTCACCAGGATAATTAGATCCCTTAGGAATCCAATCTCCTATCTTTGGAAGAATGGATCGACCAAAGAATCCTTTTTCTTTGCATCCTATTTTGAGTTAATTATATTAGTATAAAGTGTAAGAATTTTGAGTATAATAAAAAAAAAGATATTTTAGAAAAGGAATAGAGGATATAGAGAAGAGAAAATCAAGAATTAGATATTATTCAAGCATATAGGTTTCAGCCATATTGTAATCATTTCATTTCTATGAATTAATACTTCAAGTTTCTCGTACTAATTAATCTTTGTTCCTGAGTCCGAGAGGAGTAAGGGACCACTCTCCTTAGAACCTAGAACTGTGTACAGCATTTATGTTCTATTTTATTAGTTAGAATCTTATTACTATTTGTATTTATTATTTCATTTCTTATTTCATTTCTTTTCTACACAAAGTATCTTTTCTTTTACAGTAGAAGTGTGAAGCAAATTTCCTTTCATAAGTAGGAGTGTGAATTTACTTTCCATGCAAACATAAAATAGGAGTGTGATATTTTACTTTTAGCAAAAGAGAGGATTGATTGATTTCTTTCTTTTTTTAGCAAAGTGTGAGTCAAGTAATTTAGGATGTATTCCGTTCTTTAGTCAAAATTAGAATAGGATTAACAACCACCCCCATAATCAGACTTCTAGATCTACCATCCCATACCTTACTGTAGATAGCATTGGAAACTAGCCCTGGTTGATAAGACACCAATTACATATTGGTTAAATGAAGAGTTAGATGACACTCATCATATTTGGTGCCATTGCCAGGGACACAAGGTGTTAGTAAGGTAATCATTATTGATCTAGACTAAAAAAAATTATAAAAATTATAAAAAAATCCCAAAATAGTCAATAAATTGATGTACCATCCTAGATATTCTAAATGATGATTTATTCCAAAATTTTTACCAAGGACACATGTGGACACTCCTTCAACATCTCTGAGTAGTGAACCAGAAGATACAAGTGAAACATCTTTGCAAGAATCTTCTAGAACTGGGATAGGAACTAGGTCATTACCACACACAAGCCCCATAGGACAAATTCCTCAAGATCAATCTCTTGTAGGAAGACATTATTTAGAAATTTCCAAAGACTTAGAAGAAGCATTTTAAAGATTCATAGTTGAAGAAAATTCTAAGAACTTGGAACAACCTATAATTGAGACCACAAACATTTAGTGGGAATATCATCTTGGTTTTAAAATATAATCAAAAGAAGAAATGGCTCACCAACAAAATCAACAATTCACACAACCAGGAAGGACTTTCTCCTTTCCTATTGTTGTAGATCCCAATGATCAAAACCCCATGAAAAATATCTCACCATCTAATCTGCCAAATTTCTGGGGATGATTTATAGAAGATCCAGATCAATTTCTGTTTGAATTTAAGGTGCTATGTCAAACCTATGATTACACAACTGATAGCCAAAAATTAAAATTATTTCCTTCTACACTTAAAGATGTAACTATGATATGGTTCATGGGTTTACCTAGAAACTCTATTAGAACATGGGATGAGATGGAAACAAAATTCTTGAACAAATACCAAGATTACTATCGAGTGCGAAAAAGAAAAGAGGATTTCTTCAAAATCAAACAAAATGAGGATGAATCTTTAGAGGATTATTTGGATAGATTTATGTTCACTCATAAAAGAAGCAATTATCCACTCACTAAAGATGTTCAAAAATTAGTTTTCTTGAAAGGATTAGACGAAGACACTAGAGATGCCTTAAATCAGATGGGTGGAGGAGACATGAATAAGTTGGCTTTTGATCAAATTTATGAGATTTGTACCAATTACTCTCAAATAAAACCTATACTTAGGAAAGGAAAGTTGGGGAAATCTAATGAAGTGGGTAAATTAATGGAATAATTTTCTAATCTTAAAATAGATATTCTGGTTACACTAAACAATAATCTGGATGGCCTTCAAGCTAAGGCAAATGCAACAGAGCCTTTAGCAATCTACTGTCTTAAGTGCAGATAGAAACATGCCCTCAGAGACTGCCCTCTAGATAGAACCAGTATTTCATCATGTGGGATCTGTGATGCAACAAGTCATGATACCAAATATTGCACCCTTTTGCCTATTTTAAAGAATCAAATGAAAACACAAGTCCAGTCCACTGAAGAAGTAAATTATATTCAGAGACAAAACTTTGCCACATAAAACTAGGCTCAAGGACAGTTCAATGCAAGAAATATAGTTAATACATGGATGGCACCATGGAATCATCTCAATTAACAATGGAACCCATAGTCACAATTCACCCAACCAAGAAGACCACTTCAACAGAAAACCATTATGCCACCCCCAGTTATTCAGCAACAAGGACAAACTAATCAGCCCTCAATGCCTGCACAACAAATAGCAAATCTAAAAAATAAAAAACTAGAACATGTTTATGTTAATGAATAGGAAGAAATAATCAATGTGGGAGCTATTGAGTGTTTAGACATACATTTGAGATCAGGAAAAACTATACAAAAACCTCTAGTACTCATTTTTGAGATACCTGATGAAAATGAAAAGATAGAATCATCTCAATTAAGCACTGGAGAAGCTGAAATCAAAAAGAGCCCTGAAGTAAACAAAGGAAACACTACTACACCAGTAGTTCCTTTTCCTAAAATATTAAGAGGAACTAATATCAAAACAGACTCAAACTTTGTCCATGAGTTGCAAAATATCAATATTGAGGTACCCCTTCTACAAGCTATTAGGGATATACCTGAATTAAATAAGATCATAAAAAACATTTGTATTAAGACACATGGGAGGAAGGTAAAATATCCTAGAACCATTCATGTTGATGGAAAAGTTGTTGATTTATTAGCAAGAAAACTATTAGTTCTAAAATATGTAGATTTGAGAAGCCCAGTGATCACAGTCACAATTAGAGGAAAAGAAATTCTTAATGTCTTGGTAGATTTGGGAGTAGCAATCAATGTCATGACAATTGATACTCTCCATGTATTATCTCTTATGAAAATGCAACCTACAACTACCATTCTTCAAATGGTGGACTAGTCGGTAATGAAACTAGAGGGAACGATAGAAAATGTTGAAGTATTAATAGAATCTTAGGAATATCCAGTAGATTTCATGGTCTTGCAACCCAAAACAAAGAATCTCAAATATCCTATAATCCTAGGTAGACCATGGTTGGCCACTGTAGCAGCATTGATTGATTGCAGGTCAGGAGACATGACAATTGCTAATGGGTTAAAATCCAAATGCATTTCCTTGTATCCTCCTACAAAACCATCAAAAAATTGCATATAAGAACTTTGAGTGGATGAATCAGACAACACATTAAAAAATATTTCCTCTTTAGCCATGACCACAGTTAAAAAACACTTGGAAGAATTGAATGGAGACATATACCTAGAATTTACGGACTATGCCAGTCCTAAAACTATGGACTCTGTCAGTCCAGAAACTATGGGCTATGCCAGTCTACAAACTACATACTCTACTAGTTTAAAAGATACAGAACTACCTTAGTTTAGGATTCTTGGGTCAGATAGAAAATTCTAAAACCTCCACTTCTACTTATGCTAGTACTTCATCATATGATCATAGACTGATTCAGGAAAGTGTGTAGAAATTGGCAGAACAGTAGCAAACTCATTTTTTAGATGCATTTCATTGTTCCTTAGCAAGATTGATTCCTCCTAGAAAAGAGTTTGTTGATAATGTAACTATGTTTCATAAGCTACTTCCTCATCTGTGTCCTCTAAACTTATTAATTAGTGAGTTTAAGCAAATAGAATCCAACTACCCAGGTACAAAACCAATCATGGTATTACCTAGAAATTTTTTGAACATCAATAGTTAGTTAACAAATGAAGAGGAAGATCAAATCTTTGAAGTGTTAGAAATACATACCAAGGCTTTTGCTTTTGATTATATCGACATGAAATAAATTCACCCCAGCATATGCACTCCTCACATTTACATAGAATCTGTCAAACTGATCAGACAACCACAAAGAAGAATAAACCCAGCATTAAAGGAAATAGTCAAAGCAGAAATCTAAAAGTTGCTAGAAGTTAGATTTATTTACCCCATCTCAGACAGTGAGTGGGTGTCACCTCTGGTAATTGTGCCCAAGAAAAAAGGAAATTTAAGAGTATGTGTGGATTATCAAGAACTGAACAAGGCAACATTAAAGAGATTATTTTCCTTTACCTTTTATTGATCAAGTTCTTGATAACTTGGCAGGAAAAATATATTTTTCTTTCCTGGATGGGTTCAGTGGGTATAACCAGATAATGGTAGTAGCTAAAGATCAAGATAAAACCACATTTACCTACCCTTTAGGAAATTTTGCTTACCAAGTACTTATATTTGGACTTTGTAATGCTCCAACAACCTTTTGAAGAGTAGTTCTGGCAATCTTCTCTGACCTTACAAATGATTGTGTTGAGGTATATATGGATGATTTCACTATTTATGGTGAAACTTATGAAGAAGCTCTTACCAACTTGGAAAGAGTATTGATCATATGTGAGGAACATAAATTATCTTTGAGCAATGAGAAATGTTTGTTGATGATGGATGAAGGAATAGTCCTGGGACATCATATTTCTACAAAAGACATTCAGGTAGATCCAAAAAAAATGAAATAATTTCCAATTTTCCCATTCCATAAACACAAACTAAAGTTAAGAGTTTTTTAGGACATGTTGGTTACTACAGATGCTTCATAGATAAGTTTAGCCAAATAGCTGCCCCTGTGTTTGCCTTACTTACAAAAGATAGTACATTCAAATGGAGTGATAGTTGCCAGCAGGCCTTTGAAACCATCAAAGCTAAAATTGTTACTGCTCCAGTATTAAGAGGACCAAATTGGACTAAGCCATTCTATTTATACATAGTTGCTTCCAATACAGCACTAGGATCAGTTCTTAGACAAAAGGATGAAGAAGGTAACATGTATGCTATATATTATATTAGAAAAAACATGACACCTGTTGAAAGAAATTACACCACAACTGAGAAGGAATTTTTAGCTGTAATTTATGCAATCAACAAATTTAGACACTACATAATAGGCTACAAGGTATTTATCTATACATACCATTCATCTATTAGATATCTTACCAACAAACCAATTGTAGGAGGTACAATTATTAGATGGCTATTTCTCTTACAAGAATTTGATGTTACTATTATAGACAAACTAGGAAAGTCTAATGTGGTTGCTAATTTCTTGTCAAGAATCAACACTACAGGTGAAGAAGAACTAGTGGAGGATGACTTTTCAGATGAACAATTATTTGCTATGTCAGCACAATCTCTGTGGTTTATAGATATAGCCAATCACCTTGCCACAGGGAAGTTTCCTCTGCACTTTTCACAAAAATAAAAAAATGTTTAATCAAAGAAAGTTCTTCTTTTAAATGGATTAATGGAATATTATTTAAACTTGGACCTGATCATGTGGTTCTCATGTGTGTGACAAATGGTGAAGCTTATGATATCATTAGAGCTTGTCATGATGAACCAAAAGGAGGCCATTACTCAGCTCAAAGAAACATACATAAAATCCTAAGAGTAGGATATTATTGGCCTCATCTTCATCAGCAAGTAAAATGATATGTCAGACATTGTGATGCTTGTCAGTGAATTGGATAGCCTACTCTTTCAACAAAGATGCCCCTACACCCTCATCCTCAATTGATTTTATAACCATTTTAGAAATGGGGAATTGATTTTATTGGTCTAGTGGATCCTCCTTCTAGAGGAAAAGAATATCTTCTAGTTTTTACAGACTACATGACCAAGTGGGAAGAAGTTGAAGCATTAACTCATGCAAGAAAGGAGATGGTAGCTGATTTATTATATTTCAAAATCATGCAAAGATTTGGTGCTCTAAGAGAGATAGTCTTAGATCAAGGATCGCAATTCATGTCAAACATGAGAAAGCATTTTATGCAAGTGTATCAAACTCAGCATAGAAAAACATCTCCCTACCATCCACAAGCAAATGGACAAGTTGAAGTCACCAACAGAAAATTGGAAACCATTTTAACCAAGGTTGTTAATTTTAGCAGAAAGGATTGGGCAGATAAGGTACTAGAAGCTATTTGGGCCTATAATAATACTTGGAAAACAACAACTAGATTTTCACCTTATGAATTGGTTTATGGTAAGAAACCCTTATTCTCTTTTGAATTTGAATTACAAACTTTGAAAATAGCTGTAGAAGTAGCAATTGATTTAGAAGAAATACAGAAAGCAAGACTCCTACAGCTTAATCAACTTGATGAAATGAGGATGGAAGCACTACAAAGAATTGAACTGGTACAACATCAACAAAAAGCTTGGCATGATGCACAAATCAAGCAATGGAAGTTTTAGAAAGGAGATTGGGAACTGTTATTTGATTCTAAATTTCAATAGTTCAAAGGAAAACTACAAACAAGATGGTTGGTACCTTATGAGATTGAAGAGATCTATGAAAATGGTTCTGTTAAGCTGATACCTATTGATGACAGTAGAAGAGCCCTATTAGTCAATGGACATAGGTTGAAGCTCTATCAAAAACCTCTCAATAAAGGTGATTTTATTCAAAAAGTAAGGGATCAAGTAATTGTTCTATAAAGCTTTGCTTCTTCTAGTAAACATGCTCCTTGATAATCAAATAATAATAATAATAATAATAATAATAATAATAATAATAGTGAAAATCCTTCTAGGGACACTATTGACAATGCATGCCCAGAAAACCAACTTGCTAGCTGGCTATGCATTGTAAAAAGGGCTTTGGCTAGAAAACTAGCAATGGTTGGCCAAGGGGAAAAAACCAAAATTTATAAGCGAATCTCATCATAACATTATGTTTGGTCTCCATGCAATAAACTAATCCATGTGAACCTATTCATGCAGGATAGGTGGCAAGCAAAGGATAACGTCTAAGGTTAAAGTAAGTAAGACATATATTTCATTTCTCTATGTTTAGTTAACTAATTATCTTTGTTTTGATTAAGACCCTATTCTTTTGAGATGACCTAGATTTGAATCTTCTAAAACAGAATGACACATGCCATAATGAAAAAGCATGCAACAAAGCTGCCAAAGGTGCATGGATAAGTGTGCAAATTTGATATCATCAACTGAGTCATCAAGTACCATAATGATGGGATATCATAAAAAGGGATTTTTAAATGAAATAATGAATCGTTGTCACCATCAATATGACACATCATCATTTCACATGACTTGTATTGATGAGATCAAATAGTTGGCACACTCCGTAGAAATGTGTGGCGCCTAACTGTATCACATCACTATGAACTCATGTTGTTGTATCATTTCAAATGAACCATTTCCTTTCTACGGACTTTAATAGAAAATGATCCTTAGAGCCTTTTATCTACCAACTTCAACAAAAGACTAGTCTACACCTTAATTGAAGTTAAAAGAACTGAGCTGACTGTAACTCCACATAAAAATGGGACAAATGACAAGATTAGAGCTGAAGGATCCAATAAATTTTTATAAATACAAAGCTTACGTAGTAGTGTTCAGAACTAATGGTTGGTTATCTTTCATTGAAAAGCTCTAGGGTTTCGATGAAATAATGGTAAGTGAATTTATTACCAATCTCACCCCTGAATTTTCAATTGTGAAAGGTATTATTATTCCTGTTACAACTCAAATCATAAGCCAAATTATACAAGTTCCATAAGAAGGAATGAGAGCTACAAGCAGAGTTTCATTTAGTGATTTAATCATTTAGTTTAATGGTAATAAGCAAACTAGAACTTCATGTCTAGTAGATTCTAAGGGAAAATCAAAAGGGATTAAAAGGAATTCACTTCCTGAACCTTGGAAATATGTAACCAAGTGGGTACTTAAATATATCATTTGTGAAGGGCAACATAGTCTTTTAGGGGGAGATGCCATGAAAATGTTAATACATCTTAAGCATGGGAGACAAAACCCTCAATACAAAATTAACCTCCCATCTTTCTTTTATGGTGCTCTACAAGTTATGTCTACAACCCCTACTAATACTCTTAGGCATCATGGCCTTATTCATCTTATTATCCAACATCATTTCCTTCAGCAAGGTCAAGAGGTTTGGGAGGAATTTTAGAACATTATAGCACAAGAAACACCAAATGTACCATAGGAACACTCATCTCCACTTGCCCCATCAGATGAGAATACAACACCAAGAAAACAATCTCAGACTGTAATCTCCACAGAAATCCCTTCTTCTTCAAGAAGAAGAATCACAAGGTCTCAAAACCCTAAAATTTTAAGGTCTCCACAAGAATCTCATGAGTCTTTAGTACAACTAGTTCCTTTGAAAGGAATAATAAAATTGAGACAGAAGGTTGCTACATAACTTGAGAAGACCAAGGGTTTGGTGGTTGAGAAGAAAAATCAACCAAGTGTAGCTCAAAGAGTAACTAAAAGAAGGAGAAGGCTCATTTTAATAGAAGAAGATGAACAAGAAATTGTAGATATTTTAGATAGTCTTAAAATGGTGTCTCGTTCCCCCATACATCAAAATATTCTTGCACCTATAGATATTGAAGAAACTCATTTTGAAAGGAACTCTCCAATCATAATGGAGGAGCCAAATCCAAAGGAAGAGCCACACACGGTAGAGGAAGTTAAGTATGGTGGAACAACCACTTGTTCTAATTGAAACTACAATGGATAAAGGGAAAACTGTATGTACCAATGAGAAAGGTGAATCATCAAATCTAAATGATCCTATTATGTAGCTAACTTTGTAGTTTTCTCAAGCTCAATCTCTTAAACAACAAAGAATAGCTGACATTGTTGCCTTGATCAGTCAATTGCAAGAAAAGGACCATCTCAACTCATCTTTGGTACAAAAATTAGATATAGTATATGTTGATCATGCCACAAAAATTCACAGGTTAAAGGAAATAATAAAATAACATCAAGATGAACAGATTGATCTTTGGCTATATGTAGAAAGTTTGAAGAAGGAAAACAAGAGATTGCAGAATTTAGTGAATTCTTCCAAAGCACCTACTATTGCACTTTCTCCCCCCAAAATATTTTTTAACCATGAATATCAAACAAGTGATCCAAGTATTCCTCCTTTGCAAATACTACATTAAATTGAAGAAGAATATTATGTATTTAAACAGAAAAATAAAGATGCAACTTCTTTAAACAAAATCTTGGAAAATGAAAAGAAAGAATTAGAGGCTAAATTCCAAGAGTTAGAAGAAGATTTGAAAGATGCATGCAAATTAGGAGAAATTCTATTGGCATGTAGGAATCCTTCTCCCGCATAAAGTCTATTTTTATTTGAACGATTTGGTAGCTTCTGTGGATCCCCTGTCATCTTCCTTATAAAATTTTGTAGCCAATAACATTTTTGGAAATTTTCTATAGTGTTGAACCTGATCAGCAAGATTTGCTTTTTGAATTTTATTGCATGACTTGAATCTAGGAGATCATGAGCAAAATAATTTTTTGATAAATCTTCATGTAGGAGATTTTCAATTGAGAGCATTACATTCTACATTCAAAAATCAGATAACATGGAAAGGTAGATTTGAGGACTATACAAATCATGTTAAGACTATAGGATTATGTGTTAGACCAGCCTTTCCTATTCTTAGATTGATCAAACATAATTTTAACTATGCTTTGTTAAATGATGAGGTTAAACCACATTATTTACAATCTCTATATGATAGTACTGTTTCTTTTGATCTATTTTCAAGACATAATTTTGATTCAGTAATGGTTGCAATTGTAAATAGATGGGACCAACTTTCAGTGCCTCTTAAAAGGTGAGAAGTCATGTCCCCAAATAACTTAAGATGGAGTATGAGGAGATCATCCTCAATTATAGAAATTTTAATAGAGGTAATCAACTCTAGGGGAGAATAGAAATGGATTGGCATGAGATATAGACCCCTTTTACTGATCATACCTATTCTAGGATGGCAGAGTTGGGCTCCACAATCAGAAGAGTAATTCAGTATATGGAAACAAATGATTCAAACACATCAAGGATGTACCAGTAATTTAGATAAACATATAATAGATGAATTTGATGAATATGATTTGAGTCAGAGTGTAGAAAGCAGAAGCTAGAACTATGAATGCTGATAAATGTTTGCAATGGGAATTGCAAAAGGTAAAGGTTGGGGGAGATGAGGAGCTCAAAATATGGCTCATTATTGACATGTTATTTCCTTCAAATAATCTCTTGAAGGATATTATCTTATACAAATCTTAGATTCTTAGATAGCTATTACACGAAAAATAGATATTTGTCTTGTTTATATTAAACCAAAGACTGAATCTTTACTTTGTCATTAATGTCTAATATATAGCATGTTTTAGTGATCTTTTGTGTGAAGAAAGCCCAGGAAGAAGACACAGGTGATGTATAGTGAACATTCCATTTTGATCTCCATCTAGTAGAACTATGGACTCTACAGGCTTGTTTCTATGGACTCCAAAAGCTTGTTTCTACAGACTCTGCAGGCTTGTTTCTATAGACTCTGTAGGCTTATTCCTACAGACTCTACAATCTCGTTTCTACAGACTCTACAGGCTCGTTTATATGGACTCCGTAGGGTCAATACCAATAATTATGTAGGGACAATGGGAAGCTAGAGACCCGATAAGATAGGGAAGAATCATTCCAGCTGGAATCAAATAAGGAAAATAATTGCCTGTTATTTTAAAGGACTTGCTCTTGATAAATTTGTATATAATCATATTTTAGAACTATTATAGGATAGGATATTTACTTCATTGGAATAATTGGATCTCTTAGGAATCTAATCTCCTATCTTTGGAAGAATGGATCGACCAAAGAATCTTATTTATTTACATCCTATTTTGAGTTAATTATATTATATAAAGTGTAATACTTTTGACTATGATAAAAATATATATATTTTAGAAAAGGAATAGAGGATATAGAGAAGAGAAAATCAAGAATCAGATATTATTCAAGCATGCAGGTTTCAGCCATATTATAATCATTTCATTTCTATGAATTAATACTTCAAGTTTCTAGTAGTGATTAATCTTTATTCCTAAGTGTGAGAGGAGCAAGGGCCCTCTCTCCTTGGAACCAAGAACTGTGTATGGTATTTATGTTATATTTTATTAGTTAGAATCTTGTTACTATTTGTATTTATTTATAAAAAAATATCAAAACAAATTCATGGTTTAAAAAGAGCATTTTCTTATTTCATTTATTTTCTATGCAAAGTATCTTTTATTTTACAGTAGAAGTGTGAAAAAAATTTCATTTCCTAAGTAGGAGTGTGAATTTACTTTCCATGCAAACGTAAAATAGGAATGTGATCTTTTACTTTCAACAAAAGAGTGGATTGATTTGATTTCTTTATTTTTTTAGCAAAGTGTGAATCAAGTAATTTAGGATGTATTCCTTTCTTTAGTCAAAATTAGAATATGATCAACAAACACCCCCATAATCAGACTTCTATATCTACCATCTCATACCTTACTACAGGTAGCTTTGGACACCAGCCCTAGTTGATAAGACACCAATTGCATATTGGTTAAATGAAAAGTTAGACGATGCTCGTTAGTCATTTATAATCTATATATGTAGTTTTTTAATCATATTTTAAAGGCTTAAGTGTGTTTGAGCTTCAGTATTAAAAGGTAGATTTTTTGGTGTACACATGCCTAATAGGACTGAGTACTATTGAGGGGTTTCAGGAAATGGTTGGACCTAAAATGTGTTATGGATATTATAATATGTTGGTTAAGGTATATTTTTATTTTATGTGAAAGTATTGTGCCATGTATATAGGTGTAATACTTTTCAATCTATCAAATGGTAGCTTGTTGATAAGAAGGCCTAATGCAATTAGGTCTCCATGAGACCTAAAAGTGAAATGAGGCCTAATTGAGTCATGAAAGACCAAAAGGGACTCAAATATAATTGAACTATTGTTTATGAGATGTTCTAATACATATCCTATGGCCTACCTAATATTTTAAGGGTGTGTAGATGACCAAGTGGTATATGAACAAGAGATGAGTATATATACAAGCCATTTTAGGCCAATTTGAACAAGCCAAGTGTAAGCGAATGGATTGATAAATAAATGAGACTAAAGAGGTTGGGTAAAATGTTTTAAACCCTAAATAGAGAGTATAAAATCATTTCATTATGATTATATACGTTTTCTATATTTTAATATCAAGGTCATATTACCTATTCAGTCTTGATGAGAGCTAGTTGAGCGAAGAAGCCTAGAAGCACTTTTGAGAGAGATAAAGTGGAGTAGAGCTGAAGTAGTGATCATTATCTATTGAGAGGATATCAAATTTTTATTATAGATGTGTTCCTAATGTATGACAATGGATACAATAGATAGAGAGATAAGTAGAAGAAATAAGGTTAATTGGCTGAGTTGGTTCTTGGTCAAAGAGAGAGAGTTAAATTTTCCTTGTAGGTTGGTTCTTGCAGAATTTGTCTTGGTTGAGTGGGTACTTGGTCAAGAGGGAGTTGGAGATGCCTTGTAGGTTGGTTCTTATAGAATTTTCATCTGATTGAGTTGGTTCTTAGTCATAGGGGTTGTAGCCTCCTATCAAGTAGGTGTTTGCTAAGGTCAAGTGGGTGCTTGATAAATATGGGGTTAGTGCTCCATGTTGGGTTAGTGCTCAACTAAATTTGATACATTGTCTTATAGGATAGTTTTTCAAACCTTTGTTTCAGTGGGTTTTATTCCCCATGAGGTTTTACCACATATGTGATGTGTTAACTTGTCTTATGCTCTTGTGATTGGTTCTTAATACATTGCTAGATCACTATGTTGATTTCTCAATTCATATATGAGTGGATATAATTGATTAATTTTTTTTGAAGATTGATTCACCCCCCAGTCATTATGATTCTAACATTTAAATTTAGTCAATTAGTCATTATATGGTGGGAAAATGAAACTGATATATTCATACACTATTGATAAGTGGGATTGTTTTGAAAGAGCAACCTTATTTAAAGAGTAGGGATATATAAATTAGAAGTGTGAATCAATCTAATAATGAGTCTATGTTTCTTGTAATCAAGAACATGAATGTTTAGTATCAAAATTCCCTTAGGATAAAAGGGCATCCACATAAAAATGTAAGAAGAATTACAATTTGAAACTATGGAATTGAGCATAATATATGTGTGCATAAGGAGTGGTCATAAAACCATTATTTTAGAATTAAATGTTAAATTTAGTGACTAAATCAAACTTGGCGTGATCCTCATTTGAATTTTATGTTTCAAAAAATCCAATAACTTCTAAAATTTTGTTTGAATTCATGATGAACTTGACATTATATTAAATTATAATTAATATTCCAATGGATCTATAGCCTTGGAAAAGCCACATAGAGTTCACAAGGGACACATTGTTAATCAGAAACTATCTTAGTCTATGAGGATGAAAAGTGTCACAATCAAAACTATTCTCAAAGTCATCATAGGTTGCAATTCAAACATGGAGACCATAATTTAATTGTAGACATGAGACCATTCACTAAGTGGAAGTGGTAATCCACAAAGTATACAGAGGCCATAGTCAAAATTAGTAGATGCATGAATAATATCTAAGTGGATTTAATAAA
Organism: Torreya grandis; assembly: GCA_037957365.1. Lineage (NCBI taxonomy): Eukaryota > Viridiplantae > Streptophyta > Pinopsida > Cupressales > Taxaceae > Torreya > Torreya grandis. The sequence continues at coordinate 630,107 of JARHVA010004645.1, read as the reverse complement.
TTTTTGGGTCCATAGAGTGAAATGTGGTCATGAAAATAATGAAAGGTTTATTGCACAAAGATAAGAATATTCTGAGACATGTTACAATCCTCTCGATTCAAGTAGGTAAAATTCACAATAATCAGAGCTTTCTTTGCATACATTATAGTGATTTTCATGTGGCCAAATATTTCACAAGAAAATTCCAAATTGGGCATTATTTATTTTTGTTTAATGCTTTGGATGAGAAAGTTTGATTGGCGGTGGCCATGAGGTGTGTGAACTCATGTTTGGCAAGGAAACTAGTCGCCAAGATTGTATATATTGGAGGCTAGAAAAAAATTGGCATCTTATCTTCATAGAAGGAAGGGGATGTTCCTAGTATAAAAATAATAGAGAGAGTAAAGGAGATAATAACAAGGGGAGAAATAAATAGAGAATATAGAAAGGAATGCAAAGCTACAAGCTTATAAGTCTCAAGTGAAATATTAAAATCCCAATTTTTTATTATGAATATTTTTGTGTTTGAACATCAATAAAGAGAGGTTTTCGTCTTCAGACATGTCTTATATCCATATGAGATTGAGAGATGGGATGGGGTGTGTGTGTGTTTGGGGGGGGGGAGTGGGAGGGTGGGCGGGATCACTGCTAAGGAGTGAGGAAGCCATGAATTTGACCCCATAATTCTCATTTGCACCATGAAAATAAAATTGAAAGTTAAAATGTGTGTCAATAATGTCTTATTTAAACCAAGAATTGAAATATAAAAAACCATCATAGCAACATTAAATTTTACAACTAATAAATGCCCAAGGGAAATGTAAGTGTTTATAAGATTACACATGGGATTTTCTTATATATATATATATATAACTGCAATTACAACCTAAGGTGTTGATATAATATAAGATTATGGGAAATGTTTAATGTGTGAAGGATGATTAATATATACATAAATTAATTTTTTTTCATTAATTGATTTTATTTTTGTTCTTAAGTATGTGACTAAAAATCTGGTAAGAGTTGAAATTCTCCCAATGCTCATCCTTATTAATATTATGTGGATGTTTTCTAATCTTTATAGATTCCCCTAACTTTCTCTTCAATAAATGATCTTCCTTTACAATTTTTTTATTTTTTTCATTTTTTTACATAAAGGTTAAAGGAGGTCTTTTTGACAAAATTTTAAGGAACAATACAATGATTTACACCATGGACATGTGGATCATTCATGCCCATTTAACCATGACATTTGTATAGAAAATGTCTATATAAAAATCATATATCTTATTTATGTCAGGATCCTACTCCTTAAGAGTATACTTGATTACCTTTGTATAAGCAACTAAACCCAGAATTAAACTAGAAGTAATATGTAACTAGAATTTAGAAATAGCACAGAATATGAGAGACAATACAATCTTGTATTAACACTCTTCCAGAAGGAAATACAATGAAGAAATCACACTCTTCCCACACCTCTTGGGCGTATAGTAATTCTCCCTCAAGAGCTCTCTCTCTCTCAATCAATTACAACCACAACTCAATACTGAGTTGTTCCCTCCACTAGTAAGTGACAATCAACTCAACCGTCGTTGCCTACTTCCAGTCCACCAAGTACTCCAAGTACTCCAAGTAGATCTCTTTGATCTTGCACACCTGCAGATCTAACTGATCTTACTTACCATGTAGATCTCCCTAATCTTGCACACCTGCAGATCTAACTAATCTTACTTACCATGTAGATCTCCCTAATCTTGCTACCTACAGATCAACTGATCTTACACTTAGAAGGATCTCTTCCTTGTCCTTGATCCTTGATCTTTGATCCTTGATCCTTGACCCTTGATTACAATATAACCCCATGGGTCTATTAAATAGATCCCATAGAAACAATAATTAGACTTCCCAATTACAATAATTAGAAACACCGACTCAAGACTAAAATTAGTCTTTACATGCAAATTGACTGTCCATCTAAAATTAGACCAGTTTTGGAAACACACAGGTGACCGACATCGGTTCCTGTCTGACCGATGTCGGCCGACCCTTAACCGATGTTAGTTACTGTGTACATTGAATATGACTGACATTAGTTCTTGTTTGACCGATGCTAGCTGACCCTAATTGATGCCGGTTGCTCTGTACACTGAATATGACCGACGTCAGTTACTATGACACTCAGCAACCTCCTGCATTTGCATACCTGTGAAGCTTTTAGCTCCACAACCTAACAATTTACATGATCTAACTTGAGATAATTAAACAGTTATATACACTATTAATATTGTGTGGATGTTTTCTAATCTTTATAGATTCCCTTAACTTTCTCTTCAATAAATGATCTTCCTTTACAATTTATTTTTTCCATATAAAGGTTCAAGAAGGTCTTTTCAACAAAATTTCAAAGAACATTGTAATGATTTACACCATGGACATGTGTATTATTCACACCTATTTAACCATGACATTTGTATATAAAATGTTGATTTAAAAGTTGTATATCCAATTTGCATGATCTAACCCAAGAGAATTCAATATTTATATACAATATTAAGATTACATGGATGTTTTCTAATTTTTATATATTACCTTAATTTTATCTTTATTTTTTGACAAAATTTCAATGAACAATGCAATGATTTACACACTGGATATCTAGATCATTCACACCTACTTAACCATGACATTTTCATATTAAAAAATTATATAAAATTTATATATCTAATTTACATAATCTAACTCAAAAGAATTTAAAATTTATATAGATTATATAGATTATGTGATTGTTTTCTAATCTTTATAGATTCTCTTAACTTTATCTTCAATAAATGATCTTCCTTTACTCTACGTATGTATGTAGTATGTATGTATGTATTTATGTATATATGTAAAGGTTCAAGGAGGTCTTTTCAAAAAAAAATTCAAGGAACATTGTAATGGTTTACAACATGGACATGTGGATCAATCAAACCCATTTTACCATAAAATTTGTATAGAAAATGTTTATGTAAAAATTGTATATCTAATTTACATGATCTAACTTGAATTCATTTTATATATATGTGTGTGTGTATGTATGTGTTCATTACTCTCACTCTCACACTCACACACACACACACACACACACACACACACACACACACACACACACACACACACACACACACACACACACACACACACACGCACGCACGCACGCACGCACGCACGCACGCATGCACGCACGCACTCATGCATGCACGCAAACACAAACTCACACACCCACGCACACACGCACATGCGCGCGCACACACACACACACGCATGCACGCACACATGCACACACACAATATTAAGATTATGCAGATGTTTTCTAATCTTTATAGATTCTTTTAACCTTTGTCTTCAATAAATTATACTATTTTACCTTTTTCCCCATATAAAGGTTCATAAGGTATTTCCAACAAAATTTCAATGAAAAATACAATGATTTACACCATGGATAGGTGGATCATTCACACCCAATTAACCATGAGATTTGTATAGAAATGTTTATATAAAAATTACATATCTAATTTACATATGATCTAACTCGAGAGAATTTAACATTTATATACACTATTAAGATTATGTGAATATTTTATAATATTAATATATTCCCTTAACTTTTGGGGGGGGGTAAATTCTCTCGAGTTAGATCATGTAAATTACATATACAATTTTAATATAATTTTTTTAATACAAATTTCATGGTTAAATGGGTGTGAATGATCCACTTTTCCATGGTGTAAATCATTGCAATGTTCCTTAATTTTTTTTGAAAAGACCTCCTTGATCATATATTATATAATGGTAAATTCTCTCGAGTTAGATCATGTAAATTAGATATGCAATTTTAATATAATTTTTTTATACAAATATCATGGTTAAATGGGTGTGAATGATCCACTTGTCCATGGTGTAAATCATTGCAATGTTCCTTAAATTTTTTTGAAAAGACCTCCTTGATCATATATTATATAATGGTAAATTCTCTCGAGTTAGAACGTTTAAATTAGATATATAATTTTTTTTTATACAAATGTCATGGTTAAATGGGTGTGAATGATCCACTTGTCCATGGTGTAAATCATTGTAATTTTCCTTAAAATTTTGTTGAAAATACCTCCTTGATCATATATCATGGTTAAATGGGTGTGAATGATCCACTTGTCCATGGTGTAAATCACTGCAATGTTCTTTAAAATTTTATCAAAAATACCTCCTTGATCATATATGATCAAGGAGGTATTTTTGACAAAATTTTAAAGAACATTGCAGTGATTTACACCATGGACAAGTGGATCATTCACACGCATTTAACCATGACATTTGTATTAGCAATCTATATAAAAATTCTATATTTAATTTACATGATCTAACTCGAGAGAATTTACCATTTATATACACTCCATATATATATATATATATATATATATATATATATATATATATATATATATATATATACAGGGCAGCGGGGAGTCTTTTCGAGAGAAATTTAAGGAACATTACAATGATTTACATCATGAACAACTAGATCATTCACACCCATTTAATTATGACATTTGTATAGAAAATGTTTATATAAAAATTGTATATCTAATTTACATGATCTAACTCAAGAGATTTTAACATTTATATACACTCTTACTTTATGGTAGGTCCTAACATCTTCCATTCATATTCTCCACCTTTTGTGGAAAATTTAATCTTAAAAAAAAAATAATAATAAATAAATAAAAGAAGAAAGAAGAGTATAATTTAAAAGATAAACAACTAGCTTCCAAAATAGACAAATAATTATTAATGTAGGGAGTTTATAGTCATAACATTCTTTCAAATACTCCCATTATTGAGTTGGAGTGGTGTTGGCAATGGTTGAAAGTTATCAAACCCTCACTAACATATATGGAAATGGATATCAGTATACAATTAAATAATCTAGAGAGTATATTCGTATGATATTACTTTTAGTTTTAAGATTATTGGAACAGTTTTTTATTTTTTTAATAGAAAAATTTAACACCTTATTAATATTGGTGAATGACATAATCGAATTTCTTAATTTAAGTGTTAAATTTTGAGGAAAAGCTATTTCAATATAGTTGATTGAGACTAAAATTCAACCACTCCATCTTTGTAAACTAGGAAACGAGAAGAAAATAAGTTGTCATTGAAATTGTCATTCTAATACTTACATGTATATTTATATGTAAACAGTAAACAAAAATATATTGTTTTATTCTTCAACATACCAAACCATAATAAAGAATTATAGTTTTTTTAATTAAAAAGTACCCCTTTAATAATGTAAATTATAATAATATTTTACATTAAATATAAATTACAATTCTCCTACTATTTACATCTAAAACTTAATTACAAAGAAATTTAATAAATTTTATAATCTTATTAAAAAAAAAAAAAAAAAAAAAAAAAAAAAAACCAATTATAATAATATATAACAATTTTAAAATACATACAAAGTTGCAACTCCTTAATAATTGAAATGAATGTGCCCTATACTCTTAACTACTAAGAAATCTAATCACTTTTATAACTTTCCAGGGGAGATCAGCAATGATGGTAAAAAAAGTGATGGCAGTTTTGGAATACATACAAGTTGCAACTCCTGAATAGTGGAATGGAAGTGCCTTGCACTTTCCACATGGTATGATTATGTTCAAAGTTAATAGCTTTCCACGCAATCATTCAATCCATTCACTGCAAGTCTGCAAGTCGGCACACTTTCTAGACATGAAAGGGCTCAATAATGCCCGAGACCAGACCAAAACATGTGGGTTCCATTCAGCGGACAATCATTATATGCTCTGTCATGTCATGTCATATCATGTCTTGTCATTCGAAACCTTTGAAAATGGAAACTACCTTAACCACTAACTGGATACTTGAAAAGGATTGTTTCCATGTCTTAACCATAATAACTGAATTAAATATGTCATTCTGAGTAAGCTTAGTCAAAGTGACAATGGTAAAATATTTCATTAAATGTATGTGACCAAATGCTTTTACACAGACGACAGACCCAAAAAAGAAAAAACAGTGGCCTGCACGGGAAATGGCGTATAACAATTTTTTATGTACATGGCTATCTACAATGTTTTCTACATTTGGATGGATTTACAAATCCTGCAGGAATGAATTATGGACTGTATGTAGCCTGAAAGTAAACAGTCCGTGCATTCATGAGGTGGGCGAAGAAGTAAGAGGCCTTGTCTTATCAGAGATTAAAACTCTTTGACAAGAAGGACACATGGTTAAGGTTGGTGTGGGAAGTTGCATGTACAACGGAGACGCCACTGTTGCCACTTTCACAGCTCTCAGTTCTGCTAACTCCCTCTGCAGTCTTCTGTTGTCGTCTATTAAGGAATCGTAGCACCTCCTCAACAATTCACAGTCTATTTCAATTTGCTTCAGCTTGGTCCTGCAAAGTTTGTAAAACAAATTAAGTTTTGCACTACCTCAATACTCAAATCAATTACCAGTCATGGAAGAATTATTACCTTGCCCTCCTATTTTGGAACCAAACTTCAACTTGCCGAGGGCGAAGATTCAGCTGTTTCGCCAGCGCTTGTTTTTGTTTCTGCACATAAAAGAAATTAAAACAATCTACAGTCAAAACCTGGACAGTATTACGGACAAGTTTATCCAGAGCTCATAAATTGGTTAATTTTAGTTGGATAAAAATCACAATTTTTTAATATTTAACACTTTTTATTATAAATTTTGTGATTAGTAGAGAGTAAGGACCCTACCAATTTGTGAGTGTTGGTTAGGATTCAAAGCAATATGACAAGTACAATGGTCAAAAAAAATTATACTCTATAACAATGACTAAAATATTAAAGAAATTAAAATCCTGATAAAATATTCAAAGAGTGTGAACCTAAACATAGATCCAAAAACATTCATATAAGAATATCCAGAAGCATTCACTGCATACAATACAGTGACTGTTAAGAAAGAAATGATTCCTGAAACTCTCAAAAGTGTAAGGCACACTTACAGCGTTGAGAGTGGTGTTTTCTTTGAAGCTTTCTTCCAAAATAGCGGAGTGATCTTTGGAGAGTCTGAGTTTCTTCCTTGTACCAACACTAACAGTACCCTCCTCTTCATCCCGACTGAACCTGGAACAAGCTTTCTCCATATAATCTCCAGTACCATGGCGAGAAACTGGAGTTAACGGAAGCAGATCTAACTGAACAGGAACAGAATTATAACGTCCCCCTGTATCAACACTCAGTCCTAGACCTAGTCCTCTATCACAATCCTCCTGATCATCCACACCCATTTCTCTCATATGCTTACATACCCTGTTAGACTAAGCTTGAGAGCATGGAATTCTCTGCAACGCCAAGGAAAGTATCAGTCACAGAACAAAGGGCATGAATGAAGCCAAGATAGAAGGGGGAAGAACTTGTAGGAGAGGGCCAATTCTTATAACGAGTTGTCGACCTTGTTGGGACTCCGCACGGTTGACTAGGGCTACGATAATGATGAGGAACAGCAAAGGAGAAAGTGGTGGGTGACATTGAGCGTAAACATCACGCATGTTTGCACTAGACTGGACTGCCCCATATTTGCGTATAAAGTCTTCTGCTGTGCGCGCCACTGAGCTCCTGTAGAGGCAAGAAACGATCCCTTGACGTGCCGACCGTACTGGCCATTTGGCTTACGGGTGGGTCATAGGTGTGTTTTGTTTGAAATGCCTGGGTTTCCGGTGGAAACGTAACTGGAAACAATGCAATGTGTGTTTTTTTAAGGTAGCGAGTTTTTTTGTTTTTGTTTTGTTTTGTTTGTTTGTTTTTGTTTTTTTTTTTTTTTTTTTTTTTTTTTAATATAAAAGTTATATGGAGGAATCAGTAACATCTTTTTATTTCTTATTGTCAGTTAAGGGTTTGAATATTATTGGTAAATACGTTTTGGAGTGAGGGAAACTCTCGATGGTTTAATTTGGGACTGTAGTCATTTAGCTAAGCATTCAGCGGAGTTAAGGCAGTCTACTCCCATTATCCCAACAAGATTTGCTTCCAAAATTTTTAACCTAAGTCTATTCTTGGTAAGTGCCAAGAACTTACCAATCTACTCAACCTTTGGGACTCCAATACGTTGTTGTTTGTGTTTTATTTGTTTGTTTAGTTCTTTATCCTTTTTCTTTTTTTTTTAAGATACATGATTGGTGGGTCGACAGTCAATTTGGAATATAAGTGGGGTTCCAATCCTCGTATGTCCATTATAATACTCTGATTATTGATGGGATTTGAATTTAAGTCGCTCTAATATCAATACATTTACTTCACTGTTAAACCACGGTTAAATTATTTTCTTTTTCATTACTTTACCATAATTTAATGTGATTTGATGGCTATTGACACTAATGCAAAGGGAAATTTTGCAATAACTTGTTTCTTTTAGCATTTGAGTTAGTTTAATGGTGAATACTTTATATTTTTAAAAGGGAAGTTACATATCCAAACCTTGTATGTGTAGGGTACGTAGATTTCTATTAGAAATACACTTAGGTACCTCCTATATGTTAGGACAACTACTTATATATTTGGAGTACAAGATGGTATGACCCCTAAAATTGAGTTGTAGTGTTTATGTATTTGTTGATTATTGGTTTGAATTAGGTGTTATTCATGGGTTTTGTGGATCCTCTCTCTCTCTCTCTCTCTCTCTCTCTCTCTCTCTCTCTCTCACACACACACACACACACACACACACACACACACACACACACACACACAAATATATTTAAGTTGTTAAAAGTGTTCTTAAGGTTTTTAGAAGTTCTTTTTCATCAAGTTGCACCTATTTTTTTAAATCATTATTTTGTATGTTAATATGTCAATAAAGGTCTTAACTTATATTCAATTGTCTATACATAAAAGAATTTGTAGTTTATTTACATTAAAAGAAATATAGAGAATTTATATTATTATTTGTAAAGATCTATTGAACATTTATAAACATTCTATTTAAAATCGAGTAATTGGTAAAATATTTGTTGAAGTTCATAAATCTATGTCAGACACACATTGTACAAAATTAGGTTTGCATTTTATTAAAACTATTATAATTATGAGATTTTTGTTTTTGATACTTTTACCATCTAAGATCTTGTATTGTTATTATCAAGTTTACAGCATGTCATAAAATATATGTTATTTTCCTTAAATTCTCAATATTAATGTTCAATTAAAAAAAATAAGAAATTTGTTTTATACTTGTAATAAAAATCAAAATACAAAAAAAAGAACAAAATTTTTACAAATCCAAACTATAAGAACAAAGTCTTCAAATCAATTTTAACTCTCTTCTATTTTATCCATAACATCTTAATACAATATCTAAAAAATAAGTGATATTTACATAAAACTTCTTTATTCATTATTAAATTTTCAGATTAAATATCCATCACTTCGAAATACACATTCCTTCCATTAAAATCTCACAATTATCATAAAATTATAAAATAAAACATATTTATTTCTAAAACTTACATGTCACCCCTCTCATGATAATATTTTTCACATGATTATGTATTCATATTTTCGGTTTCAATACACCATGTTTCCTAGACAAATTAAGTTCCAAGTTATGACGTGGCAGGGTCAAATGATGTGCCATCATGGAAAGGCGTTTTATTTCTTCGCGAGGAGGGATTGGTATCTTATCATTTTTGACGACACGATTTCTCTCTCCGTGTGTTGGAGATAAAGTCGAATTCGGTGGGACTTTTCATAGAAATTTTGGCAATCCGTGAAGGAGGTCGACACGTTTATTTGTCATACGATACATCAAATATTGAAGATGTGAGTCAAATCCATGCTTCAAATCAATCACTTTTCCAAGGTTGAATGGGTGTTTAAATTCTCTCACACGACGATGATTATTTCTTTTTGTAAAGTATTTTTTCATTCTCAACCGTTGGGTTTTGAGAAGACCACCCCACCGAATATGTTGGGTGCTCTTAAATTTAATTTCATTAGGTCTTCTATGTGACATTTTATGAAGGTATGAAGCCTTGCCTTTGAAAATAAAATAGGTAAGGCCACTTTATATTGAGATATTGATGAGATATGAGTGAGTTGATAGTAGGTTAGATAAGTTTAAATTTACTTAAAATCAAATTTATTAGATGTTTGTTTAGAGTGTAATCGTTTGATTTATAATTAATTGTGTTTCTTTAATTATCATAGTGATGATGTTAGTTACAAATATTTAATTAAGAATAGTTTCGATTATTTCAAAGTAAGCCCTAATAAATGCAGGGCCACCCAAATCCCACACTAAACTAATTAAAAAACATGATGCATTGAAATAATGTCATATTATAAGATTGAAGAAATGTGATGTTTGTTATAGGTAAATAGGGATATTTTCTAATCAAAATATAAAGTTTATTATGTAATTTGTATCATTTTTGTGTTAGGATTTATGTTGATTTTTATTTATTTATTTATTTATTAATCTTTGCTTGTAGGTCATATGGATCTAATCACCTATTTCCACATGTAACACTTGTATTCACTACAAGGAGATGATTTAAGTGGGATTAAAACTACAATATTTGATTTTATTTTTTGTCTAAATGCTGAAATTAGAGTATTTAGAGAGTGAAAAACATATAAATAGATGTCATAACTCGAGTCAAAATTTTCACATTAAGGCTAAAATCAAATTTTTGATATACTTGTGTAGATTGAAGTTTTGACATACATATATTCAAATTTAGATTATTAATCGCTATGTCTATATGATCTTAATATTTTAACATGGACATATACACCAAAATTACAACCTAATATTTAGTGTATGCAAAAATATTGATGTTAATGATATATTAAAGAAAAATAGCATAGCTAACAAGCCATGCTTTAGTAGTTATTTTTATCATTCCTATATGCATACTTTGCATACCCTGTAATCATTAGATCCTATCCAACAACATTTGGACATTGTTATTTTCCAAAAAAAAATAAAGTCTTCTATGTGCTGCCACATTTTGTAATTGAGATTTCATTACAAAGTTTGTACCTTACATTACATTTTGAAGTTTCTACATTTAATCAAATGCTCTCTCCATGTGATCTTATTCATTTCAACATGCATACATACATCAAAATTACTACATGTTGGTCAGTGTACACAAAAAATTCAATGTTAATGGCATATAAAATAAATAATATAAGCATAGCCAACAAGGCCATGCTTTAGTAATTGTTGTTGTCTTTTCTATATACATACTTTTCATATCTTATATATCATGTAATTATTGGATTCTATGCAACAACGTATGGACGTTCTAATTTTTCAAATAATTTATGTCCTTTCTTTGTGAATCCATATTGTCAACTAAGATTTCATTACAGGGTTTGTAATTTACATTATATTTTGAGGTTTCTACACAAGGTTATGTATATCTATTGAATTAAATATAATCAGAATTAGATAGTTGTAATATATTGTATTTTCAAACATCTTAATAGACATGTATGAAAAATATTTAAAGGTACAAAAGGCACATTAAACATTTGAAAAAAGACTCAAGGAAATGTGGTGGTATGGATTACAATGATGGACTTGAGAAATATAGTTTTATTTTTTAAAGAGGTAAAGATATTAGAAATGTTGTGGATTGATATGCTATTTGACTTAGTAGTTTAGATCTCAAGCCTTCATGTTGATTATTAAATTGAGGGAATTCATTAGTTTCTACATTTAAGGATATAATATAATCATCGCATTAGTTTTTCAAATAATTCACATGGATTCTCTACCCTACCACATTTTCCAAATGAGATTGCATTAAGGTTAATTCACTCATTGCATTAGGATATCTTTACATATAATCATTGCATAAGCTGGTAGAAAAATTTAAGGTTGCTAAATAAATTTATACACATCCATTAATGTGTGTATATTACAAAATGTGATCATAATACAAAATTTGTTGTCATAAGTCCATCATCACAATTCATGTGATCACAAATTTTCATAATGCAACTGATTTAAAGTCCCTCTATTTTATAGCCAATGTGAAGCTTTGAAAACATTGTAACATTTACTTATGTTTGATTAAAATGAAAATATCTTAGTGTTATGGGTTGATATGTTGACAAGTATAAAAGATTGTTACCCAAGGAGGATATATATTATGGCATTGAAAATTTAAAACTTCAACACTTCTTACTAAAACATAAGGTTAGGCTAGTAATTAGTAGATGCTTATTTTTAGTACAAGACTTGTAATTATATTATTATTATTTTGTTTTCATACATAAGGACCATTGGTTCAAATTAGAATCTTATTAGAACATTTTCATTTTTCTTGGACTCTACTTAGACTTTATTTATTGTCATTCACTTATGAACATATTCGTATTTATTATTTGTTTACATTAGGATAATAATAAATACTCCTACAAACCTATTGATCTTTAGTTCCTGAGTTTTGATCAACTAGACCATTATCAAGACAGTCCAATATAGAATTAACTATTGTCATACCATCCCAATTTTGGTCATGTTAGTTGTGGGTCCTTTGTTCCATTTCACCATGTTTTTTTGTTCCATAATATTCAGCGTTCTTGCTTCCACAATGTCATCTTTTATGTAAAAAATGTCACAATTTGAATCAAGAAGTCTATATATACACAATTACCATAATATATTTAAAAAGGATTACATACATGGAAACACATTGTAATTACAAGGAAGTCATATAGATATCACTCACTCACACACACGCACGCACGCACGCACGCACACACACACACACACACACACACACACACACACACACACACACACACACACACACACACACACACACACACACACACACAAACACATTACATTGAAGAGTGATTCTTGAATACTTTTACCAAAATAAGGAGATTGAATTTTTGAAAAAGCATGTAGTACTCTTCCTAGTTACATGTCGCATCTCATATCATAGGGGTAAGGGATGGGATTATCATATAAATAAATATGAATTTTGACATGCATGAGTGTCAATTGCTAATCTATCATAAATTAGGTGTTAACTTAGGTAGGCCCTTTTAAAAAACCCAATTTTAAATGTCTTTACAAGGATTCATGGTGTGTACTAGGCTTGATAAAATGAAAAGACATTCTCATAGTTTTGTGCACCAATTTTATAATATAAGAGACGTATATTTTGAGTATGACTAAAAAAATGGATTCAAAAATTTTTAGACCTAGTAAATCAATAAAATCACCGTTGGAACAAAATTTCCACTTTTAGGAAAAACTACCAAAATCAAAACAATTCAATTATGATTACTTCAACAGATCATGTTCATATTTAAGGATTCTCTCTTGCACTATTTTGGACCTTATTCTCAACATGTCCAACTTTTGGAAATTTTAAGTAAGTCAAAAACCATGCATGGGCTTATAAACCCCCCTTTTAATTATTATTTATGCTAGTAACTTTCATTCTATACCCCTAACACATTAAGGTGGATCTTTATTTATATTTAACCATATATAGGGGTACATGCATGGAATTGTAGGGTCAAAATGAAGTCTTAAGTGGACCTGTTTTCTTGAAAAACATTAAACCTCAACTTCTATAGTTTATTTAAGAGGGTGACAATAAACATTTGAAAATTATGTAAGAAAATGAATTGTAGCATTTAGAGTCTAGTTTGTAAACTACTAATGTTTCTAAAAATGGCAAGTAAAATTAGGTCAAATATTTGAAATTCAAAGAAGAACTCTTATTTTTCAAAAAAACATAGTATATTATTGGTCATGTGCCCCCTCATTTTTAGCATCATTTAGTATTTTTTAAAAGCATTTGGAGGAAAGTTATATGATATCATCTAGTTAACATATGTATGTATGTTACATCCAGATTCCTCACTAAGCAAACTTATGTAATTATATGTAGATATTTATAAGTTAACAAATTTGATTTGGTTTTTTTCAACTAAGCTTTGAGATATATGCTATTATCAAACAATAAGACATTGCTTAGGTTACATGATTACATTTATATGAGTTAGATGTAGTGTATATGTTTACATTATGAACATGTTGATTTTCTATTTCAATTACATTTTATAATGTATGTATAGCATGATGTTATGGTCTAACTACCTAATTTTTGTGAGGTTGATGCATGAGAACTCATCCCTTCGAGCATGATGGAGAGAGAGCATCATCGAAGAGGGTGATGTAAATAGAGTTACTAGGAAATGATAGAAGAATTAGCTAGAACCCTGCACACACCACATAAGCTAGCACATGTTAGTTGCATAATGAAATGGTTAGCATAGTGTGTTTAATGTTGCTTGCATTAGATAGTTATTTGTTCATAATTTTCTAGCATAGTTTAATGGTTTTATGGAACTCATTTTTCATGATTTATGTGTGTGACCATTAAATATTGTTAGAAAATTGATTTGCATAATTAGATTAAATTCAAGTGTATTGATTTATGAATTTATCATTAAATTTGTATGACCTTGAGGTGTTAATTTAATTAGTAAAATTATTGATTATTATAATTAGAATAAAATATGATAATTAATGTCACGAGGGAAAAAATAAGAATAAAAGGAAAAATTAAAAAAAAAATTAAGAGAAATAGAAGGTGTAAAATTAGGGTATATATATATATATATATATATATATATATATATATATATATATATATATATATATATATATAAATATAATAATTAAAAAAATAAAGAAAGACAAAAATAAAAAATAAAAAAACAAAAAAACTTAAAAACAAAACTATGCCCCTTTTTCATGAGTAGAATAAGAAAGAATTCAGGGATAAGAAAAGGGCATACCATACAGAGCAAAAGAAGGTAGTAGAGAGGTGAAGAAGACAAGAGTGGAGCATGGAAGTAAAGGCAGGTTTCCATATTTGTGTCTTAAGGAATAATTGAGCAGAGACTAGGTTGGTTATGAATTTAATTTTTATGTATGTATTCATATTGTGGAAATCTAGTGAGATATATATATATATATATATATATATATATATATATATATATATAACACTAGATTTCCACAATATGAATACATACATAAAAATTAAATTCATAACCAACCTAGACTCTGCTCAATTATTCCTTAATATATATTATATTAAATAAAAGCTTTATATATATATATATATATATATATATATATATATATAACCAGATTTCCACAATATGAAAACATACATAAAAATTGAATTCATAACCAACGCAGTCTAGGTTGGTTATGAATTTAATTTTTATGTATATATTCATATTGTGGAAATCTGATGATATGTAGTAAGCTTATATTGTGGAAATGTGGTGTGTATATGTAGTAAGCTTGTGTGTGTGTGTGTGTGTGTGTGTGTGTGTGTGTACAGATATATATATATATATATATATATATATATATATATATAGATATATATATATATATATATATATATATGTATATGTATATGTATATGTATATATGTATGTATATATGTATATATGTATATATATATGTATATGTATATATGTATATATGTATATATGTATATATGTATGTATGTATATGTATATATATGTATGTATATATATATACATATATATGTATATATAAAGTTGTATTCTATATACGGTAAATATTCTATATATAATATGTAAATATTCTATTATTCGTTATCTATTCTATTTATGGTGATCTGAAATGTCAGAAGTAAGATTATCTATAAATATTCTATTTAGTCTTTCTATGTACTTGATAGATTACCTATTCCATTAAATATTCTATTATTCATTGTGTGTGTGATATATATATATATATATATATATATATATATATATATATATATATATATATATATTTAGGCTGGATACTCTATTTTTATTAAGTGGACATAATACAATACTATCTACTAACTGTCATAAAACATGTTATTCCTAGAAATATCCAAAATGCATACATTTAGTTCATCAAGTGTATGAATGAATCTAGACATATTAA
This sequence comes from Torreya grandis, assembly GCA_037957365.1. Lineage (NCBI taxonomy): Eukaryota > Viridiplantae > Streptophyta > Pinopsida > Cupressales > Taxaceae > Torreya > Torreya grandis. The sequence goes on along the minus strand of JARHVA010004645.1, from coordinate 614,078 downwards.
TTATAGTTTGTACCACCTAAGCTTTATAGAAATACTAAATACATATATTCTATCTATTTATTTAATATTTATAGAATTTATAGAATATAGAAAATAATATATTATGTCTAAATACTAAATATAAATATTCCATCAAGTGTATATGAAAGATGTATTTAGTCTTTATGTGTACTACATATGTTCTATATATATACATATACTATGGTCATAAAGGTAGAATGGAGACTCAATAATGTCAAAAATAGGGGTTTAATACTCAAAAAGCTGAGAATGGCTTAGTAGGGATTTAGTGGAAAAGGGGTGTTGGAGTTACAGACCTCCAACATGAAAGAGAGTGTGGGGGAAGATTCAAGGTAGGTGGAAGCAATAAACTACCCAAACTAAATAATGAACTTATAAAAAACACAAGATACTTAGTTTTTGTGGAGTTATTGGCCTAGAGATGTCTTGAAGTTGAGTGGGAGTTGATTGGAAGCCTGAAATAAAATGGGTATAATAATGGTGCTTGAATCCTTAGTATTGAGGTTATGAAGTAGTTCCTGATCTCTAGATAAGTTTTGTGGTTCACTAGAAAGCTTGGATTCATACAATATTTATAGTTCTTACTCAAATTATTCAACCTCCTGAGCAAGGGTCTTAGAGTAACCTTAGGTAACCGACATTGGTCTCAGTCAATGGATGTCAATCGAGGGATGATTGACATCAGTCAAGGTGAAAATGGTCTAACTACTTAAAATAGTGTTTTGCACTTAATTTTGGTCATGAAGACCATTAGAAGTGGTCTAATATTGTTTAAGGTAGCATGAGTATGTAGGAAGAAATAGTCTAAGAGGTTAGGACTTTAAATGCCAAGGTAGGAAATGGTCTTAAGGCTAGGTATCACTAAGTTAGACATGGGTTTAGTTAGGGTGAGGTGTAAATGGCCTTTTATAAACTTAATTAATTTAGCTAAATGTATGTAAAGGGGTAAATGGATGTTTCTAATGGGTTTAAGAAATTTTATAACCCAAGGAAGCCAAGGCCTTTTATAAACTTAATTAATTTAGCTAAATGTATGTAAAGGGGTAAATGGATGTTTCTAAGGGGTTTAAGAAATTTTATAACCCAAGGAAGCCAAGGGAATACAAAATTTTTTTTTTGCGACATCTAGAACCATTGGTGTAGTTTTTTAGTGTTTACATTTTACCCCATTTTTTTACGTAGGTTGCATTAAAAAGATGTAAAACAAGAATGAATGATGCAGTGGAAGGTTGGCTACCCAAGTATGGAGGAAGTGTTCCCCCTCAAATCGGGAATCAATGAGGTGAAAATAAACTTGGGTTCAGGTTTGAGAAGTGGATAAGTGGGTGAAAATATCAATTGGTTGGTTGAGGTGTGGAAGCATAAAAAAGTGCACAAAATGCAATGAAGTGTAATGTCATAAATAACACCTATATGAGGTTGCCATGGTTGAACAAATTCATGAATAAGGTTGTACTTAGAAGATCAAGTGATAGGTGAACCATACCATAACATTAGGCATAGCTGATATGGGTTGCATGTATAAACATAAGTCTCCTCGGTAAGGTATCCAATATCTTAGGGAGCCAAAAGTAGGGTGTGATCATGACAAGACTAAATGATTTGTACGTATTAGGATTACAAGTGAGCATGCTCCAATGCACCTAAAGGGCTATGCACAAAGTAGTGCACATGTTTAAAGGTATCAATCATGGAAAGATAGGTTACATGGTCAAAATGATCAAGGTAAGGGTGGTGCAAAAAAGATGTCAATAGTAGCAGGAGTGACCAAGTTGAGGTAAAGTAGTTGTGGGTGGTGGAGTAGAATAAGGTGATCTTTGTGTGTTGGGTGAGGAGTGAGATGCAAAGTGTGGTGGATCTATGGTTTGAATGAATCCCTAATGGTAGAAAGGGGTCCAAGGTTGGGGGAGGGTGTGGCTGGTAGGGGTCAGGATAAAAAAACCTAATTTTATTGACTAATACCATTCAATACAAGGTGGAATTGACTGACAACAAATATCCTAGCCTAAGTAGTGATCGATATTGATCATCAACCAAACCTTAAAAAATGGGGGTGGAGACCAAATAGTTTAACTCAAGTGTCTTTTGGTTGTATTTTCCACTGGTTGACTAATGTTAGAGTGATTATATGCCCTAGATGGTTGTTTAGACTATTGGTGAGGAAAATCAATGATTTATCAGAGTGTAAGTGGGTGAGTAAAAAGAATTTGTCAGTTGCTAGATTGTGAGAAGTTTGGATAGGGAAACAAGTGGGGTATGATGTGGGACCAGTATGGATGAAGAGGAGAAACCATGAAAGTAGGTAGAGGACAAATAGTGACTATGTGGTGGGTGCCACCATGGAGGTGGACACAAGATAAGGTAGGTAATCTTGTACTTTTGTTTGCTTGTTTGTGTTTTTTTGAAAGTATTTGGGTAGGTTAGGGTTTGAGGATAGGGGGTTAATTCAATATTTTAGTGAGATTATATATTATATTTGGTATCTGGGAGGTAATGATAGGGTGTGAGAGGGTTTGGAAAAGTAGTGAATTTATTTTTGGGTAAATTAGGGTTTGAAGGATCAGCCTAGAAAATACATAGTGATCGGTGTCGATCAGGGGTCGATTGATGTCAATCAATAAAGAGCTACTATCAATCAAGATTAGACTAATAGTAGGAAATAAATAGGCTAGTGTTAGTCAATATTTAATTGATGTCAGGAAAAAAGAACTAGTTTAAATTGAGGGTAGACCAATGTCAATCTATGGGTAAAGGGTAGGGAAGTAAAAATAGTGTCAAGGTTGAAACATGTTGTAATGTTATGGAATGACTAGATGATGATGTTTGTGAATGTGGATGGGTGTCATAAGTGTGTAGGAGTTGGGGGTTGGGAGTAACTTGGTTATGTATCTAGTTAGACTAAGTTATAAAGCATCCAAGTCAAAGGATGACTAGGAGTACCTATAGGTTAGAGTAACTAAGGGATTTAGTAATCAAAAGAAGCCTAAGGTTAGTAAAATAGGGTTGGTGGTGTGGGTAAGCATGGGAAATAAAGAACTATGGTATATTAGGGGAAATGTGTGTTGGGTTTTTAAATTATAGGTTGAACTAAGTTATATATCTAACCTTGCGAGTAAGGTCACTATTGATGATGCAGGATCAAGTGCCACCATTACTCGAGGAGCTATGCAAAGATATGATTGAGGATGAGTGGGCCCACATGACTATGATGAGTCTAGGTAGCATGAAACACTATTGACATGTGATTTGAGTTACAACTACGTCAGTAGCCTTCATTGAGATATGGGACCATCTAATAAAAAATTTTGGTTACCAACATGAGAGCTTACCATTACTTTAGAGGACATCCACATGATCTTATGACTACCTATATAGGGTCAAGTAGTGGATTTTATTCATATTGAGGATCTGGATTCCTAGATGGACATATTATATGGTGAGCATGTATTAGAGGCTCGATACCATGGTGGTAGATTCTAATTTAAGGATCTTTATCATTTGGACACAAAGAGGAAGACACTGATGATTATGCGGATGATAATAGTCACTTGTTATGAATTGCCCTTTTCTAGTGGTGGGAGGTATCCTTAGGATCTAAAAGGTGTTCTGGTGGAGATGCATGAGGATCAAATAGTATATGTGTGGACACCAACACTATTGGTACAAGTTTATCAAGAGTTGTGGGGCTACCTAGTACATAGGCAGTATGGGATGAGCGTATGATTTTTACTCCACTATTGGGCTTATGAGCATATCACCATTTTATAACTAGTTAGATTACCATGGATAACATGACACCAAGTTGGATTTAGAGTTGGGTTTATAAGGTGGAGGTTAGATATGTAGTTACCACAAGTAGATGGGGTAGTTCAAGATTTAGCATGGTTTAGATAGTGGCTAGATGTTGTAGCAGATGGTGAGGTTATTTGGAGACCATATGTGGGTTTACCATCATGGAGGGGGATATGTGTAGACACCTTTTCCCTTCAGAGTATTAGATGGATATATGGTAGGAAAGATCATGAGATAGAGATGATACCATTTGACCATGTCAGGTGATAGTATGGCTTCATGTCGGGTGACCCAAGAGTATTCCTAGGACATCAATGAGAGGATGTAGAGGCACCACTACCTCTACCAAAACCATCAAAGGATGAGATATTATATGAGGAGATACCAACCCTTATAGGAGTGGATGATGTTGGGGTGACTCTAGACTATATTGCTTGGTGGTAGAGATGACACCTTGTAGTTGCTGGTGGAGATAAAGGATAGGATCCTGATGCTGGAAGAGATGATGGACAAGATAAGGAGTTAGGTGAGGAGAAAGGTGAGGAGGAAGGCAAGGAAGCACATATGTAGGAGGATGTACTTGATCTATAGAAAGTTATTGAAGAGAGAGACATTGTGAAACATTGGATACCTATAGGCATCACTTAACTATATGGCATATGATAGAGATATAACATGGGGTCAACTAGTGATGAGTACCCATGAGAGGGAAATCTTATAAGTACAGCTAAATACTATCACCCAAGAGAGAAACTCTTCATAAGGACAACTAACCACTATCACACAAGGGAGGGATGGTTTAAAAGCATAGTTGACCTTGGTGATAGCTAAGTGGGATGTTTTGAAGTAAGGAGGGACATCATAGAGTGGAACATCATTGAGTAGGGGTGGAGTAGTTATGAGACCACCTTGGACCATCCTAGTGAAAATATATGCTATGATGGTAAAGGATCTAAGATACTATGAGGGACATGTTTTCACAAGGATTCTAGATATGCCATGATACATAAAGTATCTTATAGAATGGGTTACTACTAAGATCCCTGGTAGTACTACACCCAATAGTGGCACAACATCCATAAGGGGATAGACCGGTTAGATAGATGGATAGGGTCCAAGGATAGTAGTGCCCCTGCACCATATATTATTGGATTTCATGTTATTATGATTTTAATTCTGGCTTGAGAGCTGATGTGGTGAGATGTATATATCATTTTGAGAGTGACATGGACATATATATATATATATATATATATATATATATATATATATATATATATATATATATAACACTTTGTTCAATTTTATGATGTGTATTGATGATGGAATATAATTTTATGGTGTTTATTTATGATTCCTTATGTTATTATTTATGTGATGATTAATGGTTATGATGTTTGAATGATGACATGTTTGAATAGTTTGGCATTTTCCTATTAGTAGGTATATGCTTGAATTAATTTATTAGATGTTGATATTTGAATTAATGAATCGATGTGATCCTATATTTAGATGCATATGTGATTTGATACATAGTTGTTGATTTATTTTTATAAAAAATGATTAAATTTTGCTTATTTCATACATGATAAATTTTTTTTTATGGTTTTGATGTGATGAATGAAATTGATTTAGGCTTGATGATAAGCAAGATTGATTAATTTCTTATATAGACATGGTGTTAAAATCTTACATGAGATGTTGGTTTGATTTATGCACCATTAATAATTTATGATGATGTTAATGTGATGGATAATGTAGTTTGACTTAGGATCAGTTATGAGATGATCGATGTAGTTTAGTTATGTTGATGATAATGACTATGATAAATAGAATGTTTTTGTGATAATAAAACACTTAAATAAATGATGTGGATAGGTAATAAAATAGAAAGTGACAACATATAATAAAACACATAATGTTCTAAAATGTATTTTAACATTAGTAAGTGAATGATGATGCAATTTATTTTTAATAGATTGGATGAGAGATGATTTAAAATGTTTAAAACCACCTTAACATATAAATTAATTTGGGTAAAATTCTATATGTAAGAAAACAAGGAAATGAGTGAAAATTGTTTAATCCATCATAAGACCAACACCTTAATGAATGCATCAAAAAATAGGCATGATGAAGAAGGAGACATGGTACTCTTCCATTAGGAAGGACCAATGTAGTAAGAGGGATGGCTTATGAACATAATCCCCCTTCATGATTTGCATTAGCATTTGTTCATTTGTTTAAGAAGTGTCTTGATCATGTAGTGTCAAGTAAACTCAAAACCCCTTGATTTTTAGATGGTTAAAAACAAAGGATATCGATGATAGTGGAACCTTATTATGGGGATGGCTTTCCCCTTCTATAGGTGATTGAAGAACCATTATAAACAAGTCCATTTTTTATTTTGGTGTAGACTGATTGATATGGAAAGTCTAATATTGTTTTTGTGAGATATAATTGAATTTTTCATATATATGTTTTTTTGCTTACTTGAATTTTGACTATGGGTCTTTTCGATGATATTTTGGTTGATATGTTGGGGTAGATGATCAATGCATGAATCTTCCATGTGGTTTTTTGCTTGACAAATGTTTGACTTAGCCATCCTTCAAGGGAGTGGTCTAAGCTTTTGATTTGGATAGGTGTCCATCAAGGGAGTAGTCTGTAATTTGAGATATGACCCATAAGACACACACACACACACACACACACACACACACACACACACACACACACACACACACACACACACACACACACACACACACACACACACACACACATGGAATCTCTTATATAAGCTTAAGGTTTACCTTTATGAGGTTAAAACCATAAAATAAGAAGGTTAAATTGTGAGTGAGAGGGTTGTTAAGAGACAACAACCATCAGGATCCATCCTATAAGGGATGAAGAGTATCCTTGAGAATCATGCCATGGGTAAAGCCATGGTATCCATGCTTAGGATTTAGGGTAAAACTATGATAGATAATCACATGATTCTTTGTTTCAATTAGTTGTCCTTAAAGTAGGGGGATAAAGGTGATAAGTTTTTAAAATAGGAGATGAGCTTAAGTTAGACATAAGGTGATGTATACATTATTTTAACAAAATAATGGATGCAGATGCTAAGAATTGAGGGTTTAAATTTTTACCTTAAGAGATGATAACCAATAAGCTCTCGACCTTCACTTATGCTTGATGATAAATGGTCTAATCCAATTGAAAGAAAGCTTACCCCACTTCCTTATTTCCATGATAATTACATGTTGATTTTACTTTAAGATGATGTCCCTAATATTTAATTCTTACTCTATTAGGTGTTTATCATATGCATATTTTATGCACTCTTGATAGACATGAATATGATTTAGTGTGGCCAAATGGGGCTTGTCAAGTATCTCAAATTGGGCTAGATGTTCTTAATGATAGTCTCCTTCTAGGATGATATCCCTTAGGGATATATGAAGGTATGGAATCTTCACTTAAAGATGCAAGATAGCCTCTAAACCATAGATAAGTGAGAAAGGTGTGGCACCCATAAGGGTTTGAATGCTGGTTCAATGTGCCCATATGGTGAAGGGAATGTGTAAGTGCCAATCCCTACTAGATTCATTGACCATTTTGGTTAGCATTTTATTAAGTGTTTTGTTAGAGGCTTCAACTTTTCCATTATTTTATGGGTGGTATGAAGATGAGAAGCTTAAATTAATGCCAAAGGTTTCATAAAGATTGCTTAATTTCTTATTTTTAAATATTTTCAGTGATGATTTTATGAGGACACCGAAGTGGTAGATGATATGATGATTAATGAAGTTGATAATTTTATCAGCCTTGGTTGAGATGAGGAGAGTAACCTTTACCCATTTGATGAATTATTCTATCATAGTGATGATACAATGATTTCTCTGCAAAGCATGAGGGTTGATTTTACCAATTAGATCTAATCCCCACTAAGAGAAGGGCCAAAAATCCTTAGAGACTTGAAGGCCATGACTAGGAACATGATGCAAGTTAGCATGTTGTTGACACTTGACACATTTATGTATATAATCACAATATTATTAGTTAAGGGTAGGCAAATAGTAGCTAAGGCAAGGGATGTGTTTAGTGATAGTTCAACCACTAAAGTGTCCTCCACAAATCCCATCACATGTTTATTTGATTACGTGAGGGATTTTTTTGACTATATAGGCATATAAGAAGGATATCCTTAAATCCTCACTTGTAAAAAATTACCCCTAGTATGGTATAATGAGAAGTATTCTATATAAAATCTCATCTACCATTCTTAGAGAGGTTAGAAGGGATAATTGCTAAGGTAAGATAGTTGAAGATTTACTTATACCAAATATACAGTTGTGTTTCCTCCACATTATAGATGGAAGGGAGGTCTGATTTGGTGTAATAAGGTTGGTTAAAGTGTTGAATGGTGACAAACATTTTGGAATTTGAAGGTGTAGATGGGATTTGAGAAGCAAGAGAAGTCATGGTATCAACAATTTTTTTTGTCAAATGTGGAATGGCTTAAATAAGGTAATAGTTAAATGACATCAATATTACATCTACCAATTGTTTGTATTTATATAGAACATAATTTTTAAATTATTAGGAACCATTTATTTTTTTGACCACAAGTTGGGAGTCATTAAAATTATTGATCGATTTTACTCCTAAGGATAAAGTTATTTAGAGTCCTAAAACTAGGGCCTCATATTCAGCGATGTTGTTGGTGCAATCAAAGTCAAGTTTGAAGGACAAGGGAAATTTATCACCTTCAAGGGGGATAAGGATGATTATGGCATCCCCAATGAATTGACATTTTGATCCATCAAAGAACATGGTCATTTGATAAGTAATGTCTTCTTGAGAGAGAGTTATGATGGACTTATTAAGAAATTCAAGGTTAGAAGATTGGTTGTCAGTTAAAGGGCTTCAACCAATTGATCACCAATGATTTGAACTTTAAACAATTTTTGTTGAAGGAAATCAAGATAAAAATTAGCTAAAATCATGAGCCATATAACGATACACTGATTTTGATATGGCTTAGAATGCACGTACTTAAGGGGGTCAGTGTTGGTGATGATAAAGGTTTTGTGGTTGAGGAGGTAGTGATGGAGTTTGGAATCCAGAAGACAAAGGAGAGGCATAATTTATTAGTATGTGTATAATGAGTCTAATACTCTACAAGTTTTTAACTTATATAGTATACTCCCTACTCCTTATGTTGATCATCATGATGTGCAAGAATGGCATCTAAGGAATGGTCTATGGTAAAGATGTAGAGGTAGAAGGGTTGGTCCTCTTTTGGAGTGACAATAATATGTTGGGAAATAAACTATCCTTTGAGTGATTCAAGGTTTTTTGATAGTTTTCATTCCACTTAAATTAGATATACTTCTTAAGGAGGTGATGAAAGGGCTGACATCTATCAGATAATTGAGAGATGAAGTGACAAATGGATTGAAGCTTCCCATGAAAACTACAAAATTAATTAAGTTCAGTTGGAGGAGGCATGTTAAGGATTTATTTGACTTTAGCAAGATAAAATTATATTCTATGGAAAACCAAAATTTTTACCTAATAAGACCCTAAAGATGCATTTATTTGGGTTGAGGTAAACATCAAAGTGAATAAGGCATTTGAAGATAACCTTAAGGATTTCCAAATGGTATTTACTACATTTGGACTTACCAAGGATGTCATCTACATAATCTTCCATGGTTTTATGAATGAGGTCATGAAATATTTAGGTCATGGCACATTGATAAGTTGCACCAATGTTCATCAAGTTAAAAGGCATGACCCTATAATAAACGGTTCCCTATGGGGTGATGAAGGTAGTTTTATGTGGATCTTTTGGGGTGATCAAGATTTGATTATAGCTTGAGAATTCATCTATAAGAGATAACATCTCATGGATGGTAGTTAAATTAATAAGTTCATCAATTCTCAACAAAGGAAAGTCATATTTTGGATAAGCAAGGCGAAGATCATGAGAATTTGTGTAAATACAAAGTCCCCCTATTTCTTTAGTGATATGAATGGCATTTGAGACCCATTAGGGATAGACAATGGGTTGGATGAAGTTGATGGATAAGAGATGTTGGAGCTCTTCTTTAAAAAAAAGGGAAATGAAAGGGTTCATCCTTCCAATCTTTTGCCTAGCAAGCTTGGCATTGAGGTTGGTGATGATGTTTTAGATGACTATATAAAGGTCAAATCCTATAATATCACTATAAAACCAAGTAAATGCTATGTTATAGTCACATAGAAAAGAAGATAAATCTTGACACTCTAAGGAATCTAAGAATCAACCAATTTTAATTATACAAGGGTTATCATGAGTGCCCAGGTTGATGTCAATGGTGGCTTCATTAAACATGGTCAATATCTTAGGAGGAAGGGATTTATGAATGGAGGAATCCTCAACACCAAGATAGGTGAGAAGGGAATCATAATTCTAACACTAAATAGTATTAATGGTAGGAGAATCATCTTCAACCATCTTAGGATGAATTAGAGGAATGGTTTAGGTTTCCTTATGAGTTTGATAGGTCAGGGGTTCCAAAATAATTATATTAATAAAAATAGTTAGGATGGATGGAATCAAGATCATTGGATTTTGAAGAAGAAGGGTTTGGTGAGGATAGGATTTATTCCTCAATGATTGTGGTGGAAGTTGGGTTGGTTGGCTCTTCTAGTTGGATAAATCTAAGACCATGCCATTCATGAGGATTTTGATTTTTACATAGGATAAGCTTGTGTGGTCTATGTTCATAATAGAAAAATCTGAATCCTTTCCAAGCACACTGATGAAGGTATATTTAGGCAAACTCTAGTTTATCCAAGAAGGAGAAATTGGAGGTGAATAGTCTAACTAAAGATGAGGCATTGGAAGCTGAAAGTGGTTGATCGAGTCCCCCATAGATAACATTGGTTTGTCAGTTGGGAGGAGAAAAATAGATGATGGTTCCAATGTTTTTTTTATCATAGTTAGGATGTTGATCAATATTTTCATACTCTTGGGGAGTAGGAATGGTATCTATAGTCATTAGGTGATATTCCCCAATTGAGAGACATTAGAATGTGGATTTCAAAGGGTCTTTCATAGAGATTTAAGAAGGTATGGTCAATCTTGTATAAGATATATTGATGGAAGATGAAGGGGATGCATATTTTAATGGAATAATAACATCATTGGGTCAATAATTCATGTTGTATGACTTGAAAGGACTAGGGTTGGCTAGAATGACATGAACTTGACCCTCATGCTCAAACTTGAGGCACCTATGCAAAGTTGATGGTACACAACCCATGGTATCGATCCAAGGGCATCTAAGAAATACATTATATTAAAACTCCCATTATAAAATATATAAGAGCTCAAGGAGAGTGCAAGCACCCAAATGTATATGAAGGATAATCATCCCCAAGGTAGTTTTCATTGTGTCATTAAAAGAATAGAGAATGATAATGTTTATAGACATGATGTTCTCTAGTATCTTAAGTTGATCATAGGCATAAGAGGAAATGATATTGATTTTAAGTCCCCCATCAATCATAATCCATTAGATCCAAGTTTTATTGATATGGGAAGTGATGAAGAGGGGAGGATCTAAATCATATAGGTGGATAAGAGGCATGTCTAAATCCTAGAATGTGATGAGGGTTGATAGCTAAAAGTCTTCAATAAGGGTTGCTAGTGATCAAGGATATTTAGGTTAAACCTTGATCAATTATAAAGCTTCCATCATAGTTTTATAGTGTTGAGGTGAGGTTTGGATCAACTCATATAAGGTCATATTCATTTATTAGTCTAGATGGGTTGGGTTGGGGTGTACCCAAGATAAAAATCATGGGTTTTGGTGATGGTGATTAGGGTGCTTCCATAGAATAAGGGTACGTCTAAGGGATGGATACTTTGGATTTCCCTTTATCCTTTTGAATTTATGATCTAGTGACCACATAGATGGCATCAATTTAGAATGTATGTGTGTTAGTAAGTTGTTTTAACTCCTCTATATTCTTAGATGAGAGTTTAGAGATAAGTTTACATGGGTTGGTAGTTTTAGGTTTTTGGTTTGGAGGTGAAATAAGAGGAATTTCCTATGTCAAAAGACCATATGCATTACATAGTTTTTGGATTATATCTTGTAGAGATTTATAGTTCTTCATGTCATGTCCAGGTGTCTTATGGTATGCATAAATTAAGTTATCATTAAACCAAGCTAGTTTTGGACTAAGAGGGTTGAATGGATTGATGGGAGGTAAGGCTGTGTAGGAATTTTATAGAAACCTTTGTAATATGGTATAATAGGACTCTAATAATGGTGGTAAGGAGGTAGAAGTATTATTTTTATTGTTGGGGTTGGTACCATTTTAGGGGTAGGCTTAATGAATGTAGATTTTGTTTGCATAATGTTTTTGGTAAATGGTTTTGAGGTTGAGGGTTTGGTGTGAATGGGTATATGTGTGGCTAGAAGAGGAGGTTGGACTTGTGGTTTATTTATTGGAGGGATTGAGTTTTTCAATAAAGTGGAAGGTTGAGGTCCTAGAATAGATGAGGGATGTGGCCCTAGGATGGAGGGTAATGTTGAAATGGGAGGTGAAACAATTTTAGGATTCTAAATCTTAGGTGGTTCAATATTTCTTATTGGTTTGATTTATGGATTTTTAGGTGGGATCGATGAAGTCCATTCTAATTTTAAGGGAGGATGGGTGGGATTTTGAATGGGAATGGCACCTAAGTTTTTGATAGGATTTAATAGGGTAGTGGAGTTTGCTTTGTTTGTTTTTGAAAGAGTTGGGTTGGTTGGTTTATTTAAATTTTGGGATGTGGGTGTTTTTGTTGGTTTAGTTGTGGTAGTGGTGGTTTCATTTGTGGAGGTTGAATGATGGGTGGATAATGGTTTATTTAATGGATCCTTCTTGGTAGGGTATGTAAGCCCAAGATGGTTTCAAAACATGGCCTGGTCAAAGTTTAGTTGTATTAAAAATTATAGATTTTGGACCAACCTTGAAAATGGTTTATAGGTAGGCTTGGCTTCCTCAGTCATGGTTTTTAAGGATAAACCAAGAGGTTATGGAAGTGAGATGGTCACATTTTCCTTTTCTTCTATTAAGGATTCTAAGGAAATGGTGGGTGATTCAACTATGAAAGGAGTAGGTGAGATGATCTCTTCATTAGTTATGATTTTTGAAGGAAGGATAACTAGTTCTTATATGGAATAAAATGGCATGGGATTGATGGTTTTCTCCTTTGTTATGATTTTTGAAGGAGAGATGGGTGATTACACTATGGATGCAAGTGAATAATGAGTGGTGGTTTCTTCCTTTATTATGATTTCCAAAGGAGATATGGGTAATTCTACTACGTAAGTTAGTGGAGGAGTGATGGTTTGGGTCACAGGTTTGTCAACTATAAGTTCATTAAGAATAATGTTTATTATATGAACCTCATTTTTTTGGGATGTTTCCACATTTATATGCTCATTATTTATGGGAGGTGGTGGTTTGGGAATGGTTGACAAAATATGTCAAGCGCTTGATTGGGAGGTGCATTTGTGTTATCTATTACAAGCTCACCCTTGTCAATCAATTCATGGAATATGTTTTTAGATGTCTCACATTTATCAACATTATTCCCAAAGACATGGTGGTAGTTAAATATCTCATTTTAATTATACCAACTTGGTATAGGATGGGAGGAATCAAATTATTGAGGTGGTTTGATTCGAGGAAGTTGGATTATTGATGTTTTCAATAATTTATCCAAAATTGAAGCATAAGACTCACATATCAGAGTATATTGATTTTGTACAAAGCATTTTTGGGATTTATAATTTTGGTTCAAAGAGGTGGAAGGGTTGGATTTTTTGACTATCAGAAGAGGAGACATTTTGAGGACAATGACATTGGCTATTCCTTTTCTTTTGGTGTGGTTTGAGGGTTTAGAGGAATCTTTGATAGATTTGAAACTAGCATTCTTATTTATAAACTTAATTATTCCCTCATAATTTTATTTAATTTCAAAATTTATAGCCATGGTAAATATAGACACCTAAAACTAGCCACCAATAACCTCCAACCAGGCTTTTGACCAATTTCTACCAAAATGCACAATTTGGGCTAAAAACACTAAAACATGTTAAATGATGTAAATTCGTCATATAAAAGTGCTGATTTTGGACAAATTATCATTAAATGGGGCAATCCAATTTATGAGGAAACTAACTTTGATTAGATCATTTCAAGTCAAAATGATATTTTCACACCCGAGTGCTCTGGATTGCTTTTTTATACCAATTTTCTTGCATAAGACACATGCCTTTGTTATTTTATGTTGGAAACATCTTGAATGGGATAACGGATCCAATGAATCTAACATCACATCTTAATTTTAATCTAGTCACATTTTGAGCCAATAATACGACATTCTAACTAATTCAATTAATTTGTGCACCAAGGGCCAAGATTTACACCAAAAGTAATAAATCATGTTTAGAGACAATTAATTCAAATAACGATCCTAATTAAAAATTTCATGGAACTTTTCAAATATTTATTTTTTGAAATTGATTATGAGTTTATGCATCATCATGTGACATCATTTCCTGGAAAGACATCCCTAGGCCATAAATGCATAAAATATCACGATCAATCCCTCCCATGCCCCATTAAGACCTTCCATGCCTCTTTAATGACCCTATATCCCAAATATTTATGAGGTAATTTATTGAATTTGGCCTCCAAAATTTAATGGATTCTTAGACACACATCTTCATCTTGAGATGGACAGTTTAGATTAATTTTGATCATTCTCAAAAATCTATAAATATGAGGCCTTGCCCATTGAATTTAAAGCTCTGATAAGCCAAAGTTATCATGCATAAATAAAATCAAGAGCTCTTTTTATGTAAATTTATAATAATAAAAATCTCTCTTAAGCAATTGTAATTAGTGTTATAATGCCAAATTATTGAGCCAAGCCAAGCCAAAGTCATCACAAAGGTGCCAAGGAGAAGAAGAGATAGCCAAGCCTCCTTTGATGAAGACTCATTGAGCACAAGCTATGCAAGACACTTAAAAAATATATTTGGAGCATCCAAGGAAGGTGAAGTATTTATTTGTTTTTTACATTCTAGTCTTGTCTCTCATTTGGTATTGTTATTATGTTCCCCCTTGAGATAGGCTTAGGGTATTAAGATTAGTGTGTTGTATTTGGATTTTGATTTCATTCACTAAAACTTTAGTATTCTCCCCCTATTGAAATCCTATGTTCACAAATGGCATGCTTGGTTGGACCTAGCTTCACAAGTTTAGTTAAATAACACCTACAAGTAACCTACTAACTATTGGCATGTAGGATCTTGGAGTGTGGGAGCAAAGAGAGTGAAAATTTGAACTAAAACCCATTTTTATGGAAGTCATGGTTTTGTCACTATGGATTCATGGTTCTATCCTCTAGACTACAATGCTTAAACTCACACAGTCATGGTTTTATCATTTCAACTCATGATATTATGTTTAATTATGTTTTTATTACTAACTTTATCTTTGTCTATAATCTAGTAGTGATATTGCAATACCACTAATCTATAGTAGTAATATTTCAATACCACATTTTTCAAGTTGTGATATCAACATTTTCAATCATGGTATTTTAATCTCGTGACTCTAAGTCATGGTATTGAAATCTCGTAACTGACCTAATCATGGTATTGAAATCTTGCAACTCTGTAGTCATGGTATTACAATCTTACAACTAACCTAGTCATGGTATTGAAATCCCACAACTTTTCAGTCATGGTATTACAATCTTGCAACTCTATAGTCATGCTATTGCAATCCCACAACTGACCCAATCATGGTATTGCAATCTTACAACTCTAAAATCATTATATTATAATTCTATGACTCCAAAATCATGATATTATAATTTTTTGACTGACTCATTCATGCTTTTGCACTGTGAGTCATGGTTTTGCATCATAGAGTCATGATATTGTAGTGTGCCTAATAAGCCATATTTTAGAGCTTCATTTGATCTCATCTAGACACCATTTTTGATGATTTTTATTAAAACTATGTGTTTTTTTTTAATTTTTAGAATATGTGATCAATTTAATTTCAAGTTTCATAAATATTTCATAAATATCCAAAATACTCTAACACTTGCAAGATGCGCATGGAAAAGTGATCAATTTGTGCATGAATTAAGTTTCTAACATTCTATTTGGTGCTTAAAGAAAAATTTAGGGTGTTTAATTGAATGTTTTTTATTTTTCTTTCAAATTTTTTCAACTTAAGGCCAAGGGGTCAAATAACCCCACCAAACATTTCATTTAGTACTATAAAATTGAACACACTTTTTCATGCAAGTCATATCTTTGTTTGCTTAGTTAGTTTTGATTGTGCAAAAAAGAAGTTGTGCATGTATGCTATCCCCCCATCCCTTATAGGGAACTTGTGGGATCAAAAGAACCATCGTCATTACAAAGTGTCTTAGTTCAAAGACATAAAATAGAATTTATGAAGGCTCTCCCCAAGACCCATATAGCTTGGGTGATCTATAAACAACCTTTAAATCTCTTTTCCTTAGTTTTTTTAACTTTCATTTCATCTTGTCTTTTGAGGGGGATTTCATCACCTCCCATAAGTTCTTTAAGGAATATTTGACCCAGGGTTTCATGCCCTGACATCATATTCAACCCATCTCCATGGGGGGGGTATATAAATTAGGATCACCCCACTAGGATGATAGTTTGAGCAGTTAAACCATATCCTATCATCGGGCCTAAGCTTATGATGTTTCAACATAGTATACATCATACTACACTAAGCGAGAGATGGATGTAGTGGTTGTAAAAATGGAAATACCTTCTTAAAACAAGCCATATGATATAGACCCAATTGATGTGTTTCTTCTCTTACATTTTGATGTGAAAGTCTTATGTATTTGATCTATATAGAGACAATTAAAAACTAATTAGTTTTAGTTAACCCCAAATTACCACACCCTTGATAGGATTTAGGACATTATACTTAGTTACATTTGGTCACTTATCTTTTCCTTGCTTGGTGTTTTGAGGCTAAAATTATTGTGTTTATTTATAAACCATGTCAAAACCAATTTGTTTATATGCCACTCTTTTATTAAAAGAGGCGTTATGCTATCCATTTTAAACCACACTTGTGCCTTGGAATTTTTACTAAACTTGTTTTTGTGTATGCCAATTGACTGATATAGGAACCGTTATGCTACCCAAATTAGATTTCAAGTCTATACCTTTGAGTCTTTGAAACATAACATTACTTACGTCATTAGAGCTTGCTAACACCATTATGTTTCTCAAATTGTTTCAAAACTCATTTGACTTGTCCCAAAACCATTATTTAAAACCATGTCACATATGCCCTTTGGACCTTGTTTATGCACTATCATGCTGCCCAATCTTGTCTAGCTTGTTTGGTCAAAATCCTAGTCTTTAAACATTGAGTTTTCACATAGCCTTTTCAAGTTCAGATTCAAACATTGATTGATTTATATTTATGACTCACTTCAAAAGAGTTGATACACAAATATTTCTATTTTGGGTTACATAAATTTGATTAATTGATTACCCAAATTTGAAAACTATTACTTGTTTGTTCAAAGAGCCTTGTTTCCATTTCTTGTTTGTTCACAGAGCCTAATCTTCATCATTGTTTGTGCCTTTATTTGGAAAAAAATAATATTTTATCTAGGTGCATTTTGTCTCATTACTTATACAAAATGATCATATTTATGTTTAATTCCATGTATCAAGTCTACATCAAAGTTATTCCAAACTTGTTATATTAAATTAAATTAAATCATCCTTTGTTTCAAGTCTTGATTTTGATGCCATGTTTGGCCAAAAGTTCTAGCAGATCATATTTAGTTGAGCCTAGCTTTTGACTTCAAATTTGGACAAAATACCTAACAACTCAATTTTTCCTTTTCCTAGTTTAGATATTGTTTGGAACACTTTGGCCTAGACTTTTGGCATGCTAGTTTTTATTTAGACGGTTGACCTTTTATGTGTATGACATTTGACATTAGACATTTGATGTTAAAATATTTTATGACAAGTTTTAGGACAAAGAATTTTGGAGATATAGCTCCATTTTTAGACCACATTGGAGATACAACTCCACCTTCAACCAAGTTAGACCAATTTTGAACCTTTTGTCCTTTAGACATTATTTTTTAGAGTTTGTAAAACTCTAAGCCTTTTTATTTTTGGAGATTTCATCATTTATTTGGATATGTCTAGCTACACTTATGGTGGATTCACATATAATCCAAGTTATGATAGAATGCTTACACAAATTGACTATAACCAAATGCTTACTTATGATCCAACTTGAGACCTTGATTGGTATGAATAGGTTTGTGAAGAGCAATTTGTTGAAGACCCAACTACATATAATGTTGTTTTTGATATGGATCTATACCCCATTTAAATAATTAGTACATGAAACATATTAAAGAATAAACTTATGATCCAAGTCAAGATTGGAATGATATGGTTTATTAGGAGGCCTTAGATGCTTTAGCTTATGTGAGAAAATAAGATCCATGATGTCCTTTCATTATCTATCACTAACCCTCCTTTAGAATATATGAGCTACCAAGATCCATAGTATCCAATGATTACCATCACCATTCTAGGACCTCATCCTTTGGCTCATGTGAGAAATCGAGATACACAATGCCCTAGCCTTATCCATCTAAGACCTCATTCTTTGCCTCATGTGAACAACCAAGTTTGACAATGCCATACTATTTCTATCCTAGGAACTTATCCTTTGTCTTTCATAGTAAACCAAGCTCCCCAACACCCTAACCATTATCCAGCTATAGGCCATTCCTCATCTAGTACCAATCCCATCAAAACTTCAACCAATTCAATCATTCAATGACCAAGATGTGTTTAAAACTAGTATTTTCCAATTCATTGAAAATCAAGGCCAAGAAAACCAACTGATCCATGATGTTTTTATTGAAACCAACCATTTGTGACAAGTCAACCTATGATGAATCACCTTTCAATCTTATACCTATGGTTGAGGAGTCTCACTTTGACAAGCTAGTCTTTGCTAATTCACTTCTTAATAATTATAAATACCTTTGGGAAAATCATTACCTCAACCATATGCCTATTTTTCAATAGTCTCCCCTTGATAATATAGTCTCTATAGAGTTATCTCTTGACTTATTTCCATCATTGAGGAGTCTCATTTTGACAAACCAATCTCTATAGAACCCACCTTGCCATCATAGGTTATTACTTATCAAATACAAAACATGCAACAAGACATGATTGTAATAGAGTACCCATTAGATAAAGAATCAAAATTAGAGTCACATTTTATTCTTGGATCGACATTAAATTTCTCATCAAAATCAGAATCAACATTAGTATAGACATTGGATTCATATTCTAGAGTCAGAATCAAATTCAGAAACAAAATATGTTCGTGGTTATTAAAACATTGTTTACATGTGCCTTGAAGACCAATTTGAATACATTTGTAATCCTTCCACATTTTTTGAGGATTATTACTTTATATTTAACACAAGTTATCCTAGTATCTTTTATGAGGATTATGCTACCAACATGTATGACATTACCATTCTACATGTCATTACCACTAACTAAAATAGCCATATTATTGACATTCCATAACCCACAAGTGTTGATTAGGAATCATAGAATCACACCTTATTGAAATACATCCATGGAAACATAGAAGTTGAAGAGAAAGGAGGCCAAGACCAAATTCATGCAAAAGATGAATAATCTCCTAGCAAAACCTTTTTGGAGGCACTAGGGGAAAATCAAAGTTCAAACTCACCATATTCTAGTGAAACCTTTTTGGAGGTGACAGAAGATAATCAAAGTCAAAATTTAATGTTCCTTAGAGAAACCTTTTCAAAGGCATTATGGAATAATCAAGATAAATTCACTGGTGAAAACCTTTTTGAGGCACCAATAGCTGAGAATACATTTTCTTCACTGCTTGACAAAAACAAAGATCAAATCAAAATAACATCCAATATACAGCCTAAATAGATGGTAGTTACTCTTAGGCCCAAATAATATAACAATTTGGGGGTCTTATCAATAGAATATTTATAATTATTCAGCCCTACCACATCTAAATATATGTCAAATCAAGAATCAATAACATTGTGTGTGCCTAAAAATCTTGAAATTTCATTTATTTCCCAACCATCATTCATTCAATTATCCTCCATCATTCCATTTCCAAATCAAACCTATCATCCATTATTTATCTTTATTTACCATCTATAGTAGTAATTTATTTTTAGAGGATATAAAGATACCTTGTCTTGATGTGTGAAGGAATTAGAATCAACGACCAATGAAGATCGCAGCAAAATCATTTGCATCCAAATCTACAACTAGTTCTTGATAGAGGAGCTATTCAGATGAGGTGTGGGCTAGTAATTAACATGATCACATATATTTTTTTTTAATATTTTGTGATTAGGACATGCATCTCCATGTCAGTAAGAATAATAGAACTAGAATCGTACCTAGGATAAACATATCAAAAAACCAACAACCATTATTGGCCACAAACATATACCATACCATTTCAAATTTACATACCCTTTTACCATTATTTCACTTTATATTTTACCATTCTTGTACATCCTATCATTCACCTTATCACTTGGGGGTAAAACTCTTAAAATTTTATCCAATATATCAAAAACCATCATTATCCTAAAGCAATTCCATACCATTCTACTATACCATTACTATTTAGACCAAATCCTATTTTTAGTCATCTTATCCAATCATGTTTTGATCTTGGTTTATTTGGTTCTTCCTTCATCATTTACAAGAGGATTTTGATCAAGTTTCAATAATAAATTAAATTCCATGTTTAAATGATAATCTATGAAAGTAATGTGATAGTTGATCTGGTAAGATATCTTTCATTTTCCATCCTATATCAAGTTTGTTTATGTGAACTTGATTATAACTACCTATGGGCAAATCTATGTCTCTCTGATCTTGCTACTAATTATAACCACCTATGGGAAAATTAGTATCATTGATCTTATTTATTGTATCCTAGTTATAACCACCTATAGGTAAACTAGGGGAAGCATTTGTTTATCATGCATTTCTACATCACCTATTTATTGTTGTTTTCATTTGACTAACCATTTATTAGATTTGAGAACTTGTTGGGACCTAGTTAAGTTTCTCCTCATGTTTTTTGTAGATGTAATTACTATGACTTGTGGTCATCTCAAGACTATTTAGGCCATGATTAATTCATGTTGAGGTTACCACAGTCCCCCTTTCTATCCACTCTCACTATTTTGTGAGTAACCTAAGCCAAATGTCCTCATCATTTTGTGAGTAGGTATCTTGTCATTTATCTAATGAGTTGAGATAACTCAAAATGCCAAAAACATTCAGATATTTAAAAATCCAAAAATAGTTATCCTATCTATTAGTTATCCTTGATTCACCCTACTAGGGCATGGTCATTGTTAGGATGTTTTATTTTGCTTTTATTTTAAAGATTTTTGTTTTTTTTTTAATTTATTTCAAGTTGTTTGTCTATTTGTGTGCTTTCTGTGTGTTTCTTTGTTTGTTTATCTACTTGCCTATTTGTTTACTTTTAACACTATTACCTTGACTCAGTTTATGTGTTTATTAGGTTATTCCTTGTGCACTATTATTGAGTCCATCCATATTCATATGTCAACATCATCATTATGATTTTTATCATTAGTGCATTATTTTTAATTGAGTATTAGATCTTAGGATTCAATCCTTACAGATATTCTAGGATAGTTTTCATGGTGTTCTATCTTAATGCTTATAATCATGTGCCACAAAAAAAATTAGCTTCAATAAGGTCTACAATCAATGGAGCCACACAAGTTTCTCCTTGGCATCTTGGAAAATCCTTTCGCCCATCTTGATCAAATCAAACCCATTGACCATTCTAGTTATATAATTACTAATAAGGATGAGCATCTCCTTGTTGATAGGTATAATTGAATCATTTATAATTATTAATCTTATTATTTTATCCATCCCTTTCATCACTTTTTGTATCCTTGTATGTTTGGTTTTTTTATGACTTCTTTAGTCATTAAACCATCACATCTATGTTTGCACCCACTCATATTTAATCTATATTCTAGGTTATATCTTTGAGTTATGCTTATTAATCTACCTTAATTAGGGCATAACCATATCAAACATCATTTTTATCCAAACTAGGTCATCTTAATGATTATAACCACCTATGGGAAAATCATTATTTCAACTTTTATTCTTGATTATTAATGCCTTTAGGCAAATTAGTACTTTTTAAAAATCAATGCATGCAAGTATTTTATCATTTGGATTAATTTTAACCATGGGTTAATTCCACCTTTACTTTTACTTCTTTTTGAAGGACCATCCATCCATATATATGACAACCACTCCCTTGAGGGGGCATCATCCTAAGCTTCCCAAACACCATTTGGAGCTTTTTCTTCAATCATCATCTTCCTTTTGGCATACAATAAATTTATCATTCTTTGAGAAGGAATTAATATTCCTATCACTTACAATGCCTTCCGAAATAGGGGTAAATTATAGACACCTAAAACTAGCCACCAATACCTCCAACCAAGCTTTTGACCAATTTCTACCAAAATGCACAATTTGGGGTAAAACCACTAGAACATGCTAAATGATGTAAATTTGTCATATACAAGTGCCATTTTTGGCTAGAGTATCACTAAATAGGGCAATGTAATTTATGATATAGCTATCTATGATCATATCATTTTGAGTCAAAATGACATTTTTACACCCATGTACTCTGGATTACTCTTTTCTACCAATTTTATTGCATGAGACACATGCCTTTGTTAGTTTTTGTTATAAACATCTTGAATGGGATAATGAATCCAATGCATCCAATGTTGCATCCTAATTCCAATATAGTCACATTTTGAGCCAATAATACAACATTCTAACTAATTTGATTAATTTGTGCACCAAGGGTCAAGATTTGCACCAAAAATCATATGTCATGTTTAAATTTAATTAATTAAAATCATGAGAATAATTGAGAATTCCATGAAACTTGTTGAATATTTATTTTTTGAAATTGATTATGAGTTTCTACATCATTTCTTGGAAAGACATCTCTAGGCCATAAACGCATAAAATATCAAGATTAAGCCCTCCCATGCCTCATTAAGACCTTCTATGCCTCTTTAAGCCCCTCTATCCCAAATATTTATGATGACATATATTAAATTTGGCATCTAAAATTGAATGGATTCTTAGCCACAGATATTCATCTTGAGATGGATATTTTAGGTTCATTTTGATCATTCTAAAAAATCTATAAATAAGAGGCCTTGCCCATTGAATTTCAAGCTTTGATAAGCCAAAGTTATCATGCCCAAATGATTTCAAAAGCTCTTTTTCTGTAAAGTTAAAATGATAAAAATCTCTCTCAAGCTATTACAATTAGTGTTATAATGCCAAATTATTGAGCCAATCTAAGCCAAAGTCATCACAAAGGTGCCAAGGAAAAGAAGATATAGCCAAGCCTCCTTTGATGAAGACTTATTGAGCACAAGCTAAGCAATCCACTTTAAAAATCTATTTGGAGCATCTAATGAAGGTGAAGGATTTCTTTATCTTTTGCATTCTAGTTATGTCTATCATTTGGTATTGTTATTATTCTCACCCCTTGAGATAGGCTTAGGGTGTTAGCATTAGTGTGTTTCATTTGGATTTTGATTTAATTCACTAACACTATACTAATATCCCCCTAGTATAATCCTATGTTCATAGTAAACACCTCATCAAAGGCTCATAATTTTTGAAATCATCGGGTGGATGAGATGTGTTTAGTACATACCTGAGAAAAAAGTTCAATTAATTTGGGTTGGGGTAAGGAGAAGGAGAGTTGGTTGATAAACCCTCTCCAAATAGAAATGAAACTGGTAATGGATTCATCCTCAAATTTATGAGTAGAATATAAATCAGTTATGGGTATTTTCTTATAGATGTTGATGGAGGAATGGCCTAAGACAATTTTAGAGAGTTTAGTGAAAGAAAGAGGGAATGCCTAGTGATGGCACTATACCCATCCAATGTGGGTCTTGCTAAGGACATGGGGAAGGTTCGGAGTAGAAGAGCATCATCATAGGCAATTGGATATCATGCATGCCTAAATGCTCTTTGTTGCTATTGGGGATCCTCCTTACTTTGGAATTTAACAAATTTAGGGAGTTTCCATTGAGTGGGATAAGGATAAATTGATATAGAAGGGTGAATGGGTTCATTGTAAATTTGATCATAAGAAAAAAGATTATGGGATCTAGAAATGGATGTATTTAGAGTTGTCATCTTATCCATCAACATTTTAGTGAGGTCAGTTTATGGTACACCCCTATAATTATAGAGAATGTGTTATTGGGGTTGTAAGGGTGAAATATATTTCATGCTATAGGGTTGGGTGGATGCCACATATTGGTATTTGGCCATGAAAGTTTGGGAAGACAGAGGAGACATATATCCTTATATTTTTAGGATATATCCTAGGTTAGGAGAATTAGGTATTTGTTGGATCATGGGCATGGTTAGATTAGTTGGTTGAAGATGTGTAGTCACCTCGGTACTTACGGGTGAGAGAGTGGATAGTATGGAAATCACTAAGTTTTGGAACGGGGTATATGATGTTTGGTTTTGAGTAGAAAGAGGTAAAGAAGTAATAATAATGAAAGGTAACCAAATGGTAAGTGGTGCTTGGGTTACCATGGGTTGAGTTGTCTCTACATTTGATGGGTTAGTGATGGGGTTGGTAGAAGGTGATTGGGATTTGGTTGGTATAAGGGAAGCTTGATTTTGGGTAATAGTGGTTGAAAGGTTGTTTCTGGAAGAGGAAGCTTGGGTCACCATGGATTGGGTGGTGGAGATATTGTAAATCGAAGTCTCACACAAAAGGTAAGTGGGCATGTCATAAGATGGTTCAATAGAAGGAACTGAAGCATGGGCATGGTTAGCAATTGTGGAAAGATAGTGTTGGAGGTCCATGGGGTTATTATCAAGGAGGTTGGTGAAGTCCATATCTCCTTGAGAAAAAGACTGAGGTATATTAGGACTCCTAAAATGGTCAAGAGAACATTCTTCATCTAGAGTGCGATCTATGGATGAAGAAGAGGATGAAGATTGGTGGTGAGGTGGGTTTTAATTTTGCTTGGTCTCTAACTTGTTGCCTTATCAATACTATGTTATAAATGGTGGAAAAAGTTTGGTGGAAATGAACTCAGACACTCAAAAAGAGAGAAAATAATAAAAAAATAAACGAAATCACAAACAAACTAAGAGTATGTTAAATCCTAAAGTTCCTTTTATCTCAGTTTTAGGCTTATGCCTCAATTTTATATGTTTATGAGACTCCAATTGGTTTTGTGACATGGGTACTAGAATAAAAATTCCATGAATGCTTTCAGGTTTATTTAGGTTCAAAAGATCTATGTACTAAAATTGGTCCATGGCTTGGTATTTGGGCCTACCCCTTACTTCACACATCATAGCGATAAGGTGTCAGATGCTTAACCAGTATATACCAAATTACTAGAGTTTATACTCAAAAAGTATACTAAGTTTTGATTTCTCCCCTTGGTAATAAAGTCCAAGTAGGATAGCCAAAGGTGTGAATTTACCACTAGGTGATGAAATCCTAGTCAAACCTTATGTCAATGTTTAATGAATTAATTATTTAATTGGTTTGGTATGTGTGTGATAAAAATGATTGCTATGATTGATTTACTCTTTAGTTAAGTTATGTGATTAAACCAAGAAAGAAATCAATGGATGAAGTTTGACTTTATAACCAAAAGGAAATTTTAATTCCTTTGAATGAGTACAAAATAACTAGAATGCAACTAAATACAGAATGAGGATGCAAGTCCTATATTAGGATGAATGCCTTTTCAATTTTTATAAATAAAGGAAATTAATGATTTGTTTTTTCTAATAAAGTAAAGAAAACAAGTACTTAATTTTCATTTTGAAAAGAAGGAATTGAAAGTTATGATTTTCAATTTTTAGAAACGAACAAAATAACATATGAGTTTCAGAAACAAAGAAGTGAAATGAATGATTCTTTCAATAATGCAACTAGAATTTCCTAAAATACTTACAAACATAATAAAAATCTAGGGTCCCACTAGGAATGCTAGATTGTTTCACTATGTTTTTGTATTATTTTCTTTTGCTTTTAAAAAATAATTAAAACTCAAAGAAAAGTAAAGATGTAGATGAACCTAGATGTAGTTCCACGCTCCATGATCTAGACCATGTGACTAACTCCTCTCTGGAATATGAGGAATGACATTCAATGAAAATAAGACTATAAATGAGATTTATTAGTAAGATTTGAGGGTGGATTGCCTAGCAAGTGCTAGGTCTAAGAAGTACAAGACTTTATTAGAAGGCTATGAATCCACTCATTTAACAAGTTAAGTTATAAAAAATGTTGATAAGATATGCTTTCATAAAGTAATGAAAAGTACTTAATCATGATTAAATAAATGATTTTCAAGAGAAATGAGTGTTTTTAACAAAATGGCATTATCTTGTTCTAAATAAATGCTACATTGCTAAAACATGATTCAAATAATTGCTTATGATTTTGTGTTATGACATGGGTCAAAAAATAAGATTTTGGGTTAGGTCTGATAGGTGATTTTATCTTTTTGTTTTTGGAAAAAAGAATCACATAGAGACTAATAGAGATTACTAGGTAACTGATGTCGATCACTAGGTAACCGATGCCAGTCAAGGGTAATTGATGCCAATAAAAAATGACCGATGCTGGTCAGTGTATATTTTTCACAATTCTTATTTCATAAAAAATGGACTTTGGGCTGGTTATAGAGGTGTTTTATAGGCTATTTTAAGGTTGGTTGATGGTCATAAAGGAATAATTGAGACTCAATAATGTTAAACATCAGGGTTTAATACTCAAAAGGCTATGAATGGCTTATTAGGGATTTAGAGGAATATAGGTGTTGGAGTTGTAGAACTCTAACACAAAAGAGAGTGTGGGGGAAGATTCAAGGGTGGAAGAAGAAATAAACTACCAAAACTAAATAATAAACTTATAAAAATAAAAATATAATTATCTGTTATGGAGTTTCTATCCTGGAAATGTCTTGAGGTTGAGTGGGAGATGATTGGAATCCTATAACAAAATGGGTAAAGTAATGACTATTAAATCCTCAGTATTGAGGTGATGAAGTAGTTCTTAATCTCTGGACTGGTTCTCTAGTTCATTGGAAATATTGGATTCACACAAGAGTTTTGGTTCTTGCTCAAATGACTCAACCTCTTGAGCAAGAGTTTTAGGATAACCTTAAGTAATTGACATTGGTCATGGTCAACCGACATCGATTATGAGATGACCAAACTTAGTCATGTTAGAAATGTTCTAACTTACCCAAAATAGTGTTTTGCACTTAATTTTGGCCATTAACACCATTATAAGTTGTTCAATCTTGTTTAATGTGGCATGGGCATGCATGAATAAATAGTCTAGGAGGTTAGGACTTTAAATGCCAAGGTAGGAAATGGTCTTAAGGCTAGGTATCACTAAGTGAGCTATGGGTTTGGTTAGGGTGAGGTTTAAATGATCTTTTATTAACATAATTAATTTAGCTCAATATGTGTAAAGGGTTAAATGAATGTTTTTAAGGGGTTTAAGAAATGGTCTAACCCAAGGGGACCAAGAGGAGGTCTAAAAAAATGTGTTGTGATATCTAGAACCATTGGAGTTATTTGTGTCCACAATATTAACTACAACATGCATTGGTGATAGTAAGTAATGAGATGGATTTCACTAGCTTACTAGCATCACAATTCCATATGAAGGTAATCATATCAAGTGGTGTGTATGAAATTAATTGATCCTTAAATCATCATTTATTATTAAAAAATTTGGCCAAAGTGAATTTTAGAGATACATTGTCATTTCATGAGTATTATTTACATGTTTGTGAATATCTTGATTAATATGGGTTTCTATGATACACCACATGTTTAGTTTTATAAATCATACAACACACAGATAGTAGCTTATCTCTCTAGATAACCTCATCATCACTATCTACTTATTTGTGAAGGGAGGGCCATTCCATGATGGGATTAGTGTGGGAAATCATTGGTCCATGATTGGTGTATAAAAATGCTTGGATAATGCTCTTCCTCCCCACAACAAAACTACTTTTGAGATGACACTTGAGATTGCCACAGATACTATAGTGTAGAGAACTTATGCTCTAGAGAGCCATGTATGTATGTGTGTGTGTGTATATATATAGTATTGTATTTATTATTGAAACATTATCATGATGAGTTGTAATTACTTATTTATTAAACATTGGCAATAGTGGATGTATATTTGTACTAGCTATGGTTGGATATCTGTAATTAGTTTTTTAAATAAATTTTGATGAGTTTCTTATGATGATAGTGGTAAATGATATATGATGTAGTATACTTCATTTATAGTTATCACACTTAAATTATTTTATATGATCTCTAATTAGACTATCGTGGTGTAATCTATTTAAAGTATGTGTGTTTAAATTTAAAACAAATCGTGTATTTATAGGTAGATCCCAATGGGGATGTTATATGTGGTATCAAAACTATGGCTCAAACTCTAGGATCTAATGAGTCCATTAGCATTTTTGTAGCCTTATATTTATTAAAAAAGAGAATAGTGAAATGTGTGTGGTACATTGAGTGTCTACCCTTAGGAGCACTTGTACCCTCTTAGAGTTTTCAAAGAGTTAGTTTAACAAGTGTCTCGATGGTGTTGTTTGTAATAAATGTTTGGTAGGTAAGTGCATAGCATAGTTATTAAGTTATGAACAAGAGATTCCCTCTGTATTTTAATCATTTAGGTTAAACACCTCAAGAATGATTACATTCTTAATTTTTAATCAAGTCATCTTTGCCATTAGTGTTTTATGTTGTGAGTGTTTAGAAAGTATGGGATGATTCTCACTTAAGTATATGTGCATTAGTTTTATGTCTTATACACACTAATCCTAAGAACATGAAATATTATAAGACTATTTTTAGATTGGCACCACCTAGTATGGTGGAAATTTTCCTGTAGTAAAGGGTAGATGTATTGGTTGAAAATTTCTATGTGTTAGGAGTTTGTTCATGTATTATCACCCCTACATTTATGTGGACTAGGATGAAGTATCATCTCTCATAGTTATCATAGATGTGAGTTGTTACTCTCTCATCCTCATAAAAGATACTAGGATAACTTGTGTTAAATATAAAGTAATAATCCTCAAAAAATGTGGAAGGATCACAAATGTATTCAAATTGTTCTTCAAGGCACATGTAAACAATGTGTTAATAACCATGAACATATTTTGTTTCTGAATTTGATTATGACTCTAGAATATGAATCCAATAGCTGAGAATACATTTTCTTCACTGCTTGACAAAAACAAAGATCAAATCAAAATAACATCCAATATATAGCCTAAATAGATGGTAGTTACTCTTAGGCCCAAATAATATAACAATTTGGGGGTCTTATCAATAGAATATTTATAATTATTCAGCCCTACCACATCTAAATATATGTCAAATCAAGAATCAATAACATTGTGTGTGCCTAAAAATCTTGAAATTTCATTTATTTCCCAACCATCATTCATTCAATTATCCTCCATCATTCCATTTCCAAATCAAACCTATCATCCATTATTTATCTTTATTTACCATCTATAGTAGTAATTTATTTTTAGAGGATATAAAGATACCTTGTCTTGATGTGTGAAGGAATTAGAATCAACGACCAATGAAGATCGCAGCAAAATCATTTGCATCCAAATCTACAACTAGTTCTTGATAGAGGAGCTATTCAGATGAGGTGTGGGCTAGTAATTAACATGATCACATATATTTTTTTTTAATATTTTGTGATTAGGACATGCATCTCCATGTCAGTAAGAATAATAGAACTAGAATCGTACCTAGGATAAACATATCAAAAAACCAACAACCATTATTGGCCACAAACATATACCATACCATTTCAAATTTACATACCCTTTTACCATTATTTCACTTTATATTTTACCATTCTTGTACATCCTATCATTCACCTTATCACTTGGGGGTAAAACTCTTAAAATTTTATCCAATATATCAAAAACCATCATTATCCTAAAGCAATTCCATACCATTCTACTATACCATTACTATTTAGACCAAATCCTATTTTTAGTCATCTTATCCAATCATGTTTTGATCTTGGTTTATTTGGTTCTTCCTTCATCATTTACAAGAGGATTTTGATCAAGTTTCAATAATAAATTAAATTCCATGTTTAAATGATAATCTATGAAAGTAATGTGATAGTTGATCTGGTAAGATATCTTTCATTTTCCATCCTATATCAAGTTTGTTTATGTGAACTTGATTATAACTACCTATGGGCAAATCTATGTCTCTCTGATCTTGCTACTAATTATAACCACCTATGGGAAAATTAGTATCATTGATCTTATTTATTGTATCCTAGTTATAACCACCTATAGGTAAACTAGGGGAAGCATTTGTTTATCATGCATTTCTACATCACCTATTTATTGTTGTTTTCATTTGACTAACCATTTATTAGATTTGAGAACTTGTTGGGACCTAGTTAAGTTTCTCCTCATGTTTTTTGTAGATGTAATTACTATGACTTGTGGTCATCTCAAGACTATTTAGGCCATGATTAATTCATGTTGAGGTTACCACAGTCCCCCTTTCTATCCACTCTCACTATTTTGTGAGTAACCTAAGCCAAATGTCCTCATCATTTTGTGAGTAGGTATCTTGTCATTTATCTAATGAGTTGAGATAACTCAAAATGCCAAAAACATTCAGATATTTAAAAATCCAAAAATAGTTATCCTATCTATTAGTTATCCTTGATTCACCCTACTAGGGCATGGTCATTGTTAGGATGTTTTATTTTGCTTTTATTTTAAAGATTTTTGTTTTTTTTAAAATTTATTTCAAGTTGTTTGTCTATTTGTGTGCTTTCTGTGTGTTTCTTTGTTTGTTTATCTACTTGCCTATTTGTTTACTTTTAACACTATTACCTTGACTCAGTTTATGTGTTTATTAGGTTATTCCTTGTGCACTATTATTGAGTCCATCCATATTCATATGTCAACATCATCATTATGATTTTTATCATTAGTGCATTATTTTTAATTGAGTATTAGATCTTAGGATTCAATCCTTACAGATATTCTAGGATAGTTTTCATGGTGTTCTATCTTAATGCTTATAATCATGTGCTACAAAAAAAATTAGCTTCAATAAGGTCTACAATCAATGGAGCCACACAAGTTTCTCCTTGGCATCTTGGAAAATCCTTTCGCCCATCTTGATCAAATCAAACCCATTGACCATTCTAGTTATATAATTACTAATAAGGATGAGCATCTCCTTGTTGATAGGTATAATTGAATCATTTATAATTATTAATCTTATTATTTTATCCATCCCTTTCATCACTTTTTGTATCCTTGTATGTTTGGTTTTTTTATGACTTCTTTAGTCATTAAACCATCACATCTATGTTTGCACCCACTCATATTTAATCTATATTCTAGGTTATATCTTTGAGTTATGCTTATTAATCTACCTTAATTAGGGCATAACCATATCAAACATCATTTTTATCCAAACTAGGTCATCTTAATGATTATAACCACCTATGGGAAAATCATTATTTCAACTTTTATTCTTGATTATTAATGCCTTTAGGCAAATTAGTACTTTTTAAAAATCAATGCATGCAAGTATTTTATCATTTGGATTAATTTTAACCATGGGTTAATTCCACCTTTACTTTTACTTCTTTTTGAAGGACCATCCATCCATATATATGACAACCACTCCCTTGAGGGGGCATCATCCTAAGCTTCCCAAACACCATTTGGAGCTTTTTCTTCAATCATCATCTTCCTTTTGGCATACAATAAATTTATCATTCTTTGAGAAGGAATTAATATTCCTATCACTTACAATGCCTTCCGAAATAGGGGTAAATTATAGACACCTAAAACTAGCCACCAATACCTCCAACCAAGCTTTTGACCAATTTCTACCAAAATGCACAATTTGGGGTAAAACCACTAGAACATGCTAAATGATGTAAATTTGTCATATACAAGTGCCATTTTTGGCTAGAGTATCACTAAATAGGGCAATGTAATTTATGATATAGCTATCTATGATCATATCATTTTGAGTCAAAATGACATTTTTACACCCATGTACTCTGGATTACTCTTTTCTACCAATTTTATTGCATGAGACACATGCCTTTGTTAGTTTTTGTTATAAACATCTTGAATGGGATAATGAATCCAATGCATCCAATGTTGCATCCTAATTCCAATATAGTCACATTTTGAGCCAATAATACAACATTCTAACTAATTTGATTAATTTGTGCACCAAGGGTCAAGATTTGCACCAAAAATCATATGTCATGTTTAAATTTAATTAATTAAAATCATGAGAATAATTGAGAATTCCATGAAACTTGTTGAATATTTATTTTTTGAAATTGATTATGAGTTTCTACATCATTTCTTGGAAAGACATCTCTAGGCCATAAAAGCATAAAATATCAAGATTAAGCCCTCCCATGCCTCATTAAGACCTTCTATGCCTCTTTAAGCCCCTCTATCCCAAAAATTTATGATGACATATATTAAATTTGGCATCTAAAATTGAATGGATTCTTAGCCACATATATTCATCTTGAGATGGATATTTTAGGTTCATTTTGATCATTCTAAAAAATCTATAAATAAGAGGCCTTGCCCATTGAATTTCAAGCTTTGATAAGCCAGAGTTATCATGCCCAAATGATTTCAAAAGCTCTTTTTGTGTAAAGTTAAAATGAGAAAAATCTCTCTCAAGCTATTAAAGTTAGTGTTATAATGCCAAATTATTGAGCCAATCTAATCCAAAGTCATCACAAAGGTGCCAAGGAGAAGAAGATATAGCCAAGCCTCCTTTGATGAAGACTTATTGAGCTCAAGCTAAGCAATCCACTTTAAAAATCTATTTGGAGCATCTAATGAAGGTGAAGGATTTCTTTATCTTTTGCATTCTAGTTATGTCTATCATTTGGTATTGTTATTATTCTCCCCCCTTGAGATAGGCTTAGGGTGTTAGCATTAGTGTGTTTCATTTGGATTTTGATTTCATTCACTAACACTATACTAATATCCCCCTAGTATAATCCTATGTTCATAGTAAACACCTCATCAAAGGTTCATAATTTTTGAAATTATTGGGTGGATGAGATGTGTTTAGTACATACTTGAGAAAAAAGTTCAATTAATTTGGGATGGGGTAAGGAGAAGGAGAGTTGGTTGATAAACCCTCTCCAAATAGAAATGAAATTGGTAATGGATTCATCCTCAAATTTATGATTAGAATATAAATCAGTTATGGGTATTTTCTTATAGATGTTGATGGAGGAATGGCCTAAGACAATTTTAGAGAGTTTAGTGAAAGAAAGAGGGAGTGCCTAGTGATGGCACCATACTCATCCAATGCAGGTCCTGCTAAGGACATGGGGAAGGTTCGGCGTAGAAGAGCATCATCATATGCAATTAGATATCATGCATGCCTAAATGCTCTTTGTTGCTATTGGGGATCCTCCATACTTTGGAATTTAACAAATTTAGGGAGTTCCCATTGAGTGGGATAAGGATAAATTGATATAGAAGGGTGAATGGGTTCATTGTAAATTTGATCATAATAAAAGAGATTATGGGATCTAGAACTGGATGTATCTATAGTTGTCATCTTATCCATCAACATTTTAATGAGGTCAGTTTATGGTACACCCCTATAATTATAGGGAATGTGTTATTGGGGTTGTAAGGGTGAAATATATTTCATGCTATAGGGTTGGGTGGATGCCACATATTGGTATTTGGCCATGAAAGTTTGGGAAGATAGAGGAGACATATATCCTTATATTTTTAGGATATATCCTAGGTTAGGAGAATTAGGTATTTGTTGGATCATGGGCATGGTTGGATTAGTTGGTTGAAGATGTGTAGTCACCTCGGTACTTATGGGTGAGAGAGTGGATAGTATGGAAATCACTAAGTTTTGGAACGGGGTATATGATGTTTGGTTTTGAGTAGAAAGAGGTAAAGAAGTAATAACAATGAAAGGTAACCAAATGGTAAGTGGTGCTTGGGTTACCATGGGTTGAGTTGTCTCTACATTTGATGGGTTAGTAATGGGGTTGGTAGAAGGTGATTGGGATTTGGTTGGTATAAGGGAAGCTTGATTTTTGGTAATATTGGTTGAAAGGTTGTTTTTGGAAGAGGAAGCTTGGGTCACCATGGATTGGGTGGTGGAGATATTGTAAATTGAAGTCTCACACAAAAGGTAAGTGGGCATGTCTT
The DNA here is from genome assembly GCA_037957365.1 of Torreya grandis. NCBI lineage: Eukaryota > Viridiplantae > Streptophyta > Pinopsida > Cupressales > Taxaceae > Torreya > Torreya grandis. Next base: position 579,682 of record JARHVA010004645.1, on the reverse strand, counting down.
AAGATGGTTCAATAGAAGGAACTGAAGCATGGGCATGGTTAGCAATTGTGGAAAGATAGTGTTGGAGGTCCATGGGGTTATTATCAAGGAGGTTGGTGAAGTCCATATCTCATTGAGAAAAATACTGAGGTATATTAGGACTCCTAAAATGGTCAAGAGAACTTTCTTCATCTAGAGTGCGATCTATGGATGAAGAAGAGGATGAAGATTGGTGGTGAGGTGGGTTTTTGTTTGCTTGGTCTCTAGCTTGTTGCCTTATCAATACTATGTTATAAATGGTGGAAAAATTTTGGTGGAAATGAACTCAGACACTCAAAAAGAGAGAAAATAATAAAAAATTCAAATAATTCACACACAAACTAAGAGTATGTTAAATCCTAAAGTTCCTTTTATCTCAGTTTTAGGCTTATGCCTCAATTTTATATGTTTATGAGACTCCACTTGGTTTGTGACATGGGTACTACAATAAAAAGTCCATGAATGCTTTCATGTTTATTTAGGTTCAAAAGATCTATGTACTAAAATTGGTTCATGGCTTGGTATTGGGGCCTACCCCTTACTTCACACATCATAGCGATAAGGTGTCAGGTGCTTAACCAGTATATACCAAATTACTAGAGTTTATACTCAAAAGGTATACTAAGTTTTGATTTCTCTCCTTGGTAATAAAGTCCAAGTAGGATAGCCAAAGGTGTGAATTTACCACTAGGTGATGAAATCCTAGTCAAACCTTATGTCAATGTTTAATGAATTAATTATATAATTGGTTTGGTATGTGTGTGATAAAAATGATTGCTATGATTGATTTACTCTTTAGTTAAGTTATGTGATTAAACCATGAAAGAAATCAATGGATGAAGTTTGACTTTATAACCAAAAGGAAATTTTAATTCCTTTGAATGAGTACAAAATAACTAGAATGCAACTAAATACAGAATGAGGATGCAAGTCCTATATTAGGATGAATGCCTTTTCAATTTTTATAAATAAAGGAAATTAATGATTTGTTTTTTCTAATAAAGTAAAGAAAACAAGTACTTAATTTTCATTTTGAAAAGAAGGAATTGAAAGTTATGATTTTCAATTTTTAGAAACGAACAAAATAACATATGAGTTTCAGAAACAAAGAAGTGAAATGAATGATTCTTTCAATAATGCAACTAGAATTTCCTAAAATACTTACAAACATAATAAAAATCTAGGGTCCCACTAGGAATGCTAGATTGTTTCACTATGTTTTTGTATTATTTTCTTTTGCTTTTAAAAAATAATTAAAACTCAAAGAAAAATAAAGATGTAGATGAACCTAGATGTAGTTCCACGCTCCATGATCTAGACCATGTGACTAACTCCTCTTTGGAATATGAGGAATGAAATTCAATAAAAATAAGACTATAAATGAGATTTATTAGTAAGATTTGAAGGTGGATTGCCTAGCAAGTGCTAGGTCCAAGAAGTACAAGACTTTATTAGAAGGCTATCAATCCACTCATTTAACAAGTTAAGTTATAAAAAATGTTGATAAGAGATGCTTTCATAAAGTAATGAAAAGTACTTAATCATGATTAAATAAATGATTTTCAAGAGAAATGAGTGTTTTTAACAAAATGGCATTATCTTGTTCTAAATAAATGCTACATTGCTAAAACATGATTCAAATAATTGCTTATGATTTTGTGTTATGACATGGGTCAAAAAATAATATTTTGGGTTAGGTCTGATAGGTGATTTTATCTTTTTGTTTTTGGGAAAAAGAATCACATAGAGACTAACAGAGATTGCTAGGTAACTAATGTTGATCACTAGGTAACCGATGCCAGTCAAGGGTAATTGATGCCAATAAAAGATGACCGATGTTGGTCAATGTATATTTGTCACAATTCTAATTTCAGAAAAAATGGACTTTGGGCTGGTTATAGAGGAGTTTTATGGGCTATTTTAAGGTTGGTTGATGGTAATAAAGGAATAATGGAGACTCAATAATGTTAAACATCAGGGTTTAATACTCAAAAGGCTATGAATGGCTTATTAGGGATTTAGTGGAATATAGGTGTTGGAGTTGTAGAACTCTAACACAAAAGAGAGTGTCGGGGAAGATTCAAGGGTGGAAAAAGAAATAAACTACCAAAACTAAATAATAAACTTATAAATATATAAATAAAATTATTTGTTATGGAGTTTCTATCCTGGAAATGTCTTGAGGTTGAGTGGGAGATGATTGGAATCCTATAACAAAATGGGTAAAGTAATGACTATTAAATCCTCAGTATTGAGGTGATGAAGTAGTTCTTGATCTCTGGACTGGTTCTCTAGTTCATTGGAAATATTGGATTCACACAAGAGTTTTGGTTCTTGCTCAAATGATTCAACCTCTTGAGCAAGGGTCTTAGGATAACCTTAAGTAATTGACATTGGTCTTGGTCAACCGACATTGACTATGAGATGACCAAAATTAGTCATGTTAGAAATGGTCTAACTTACCCAAAATAGTGTTTTGCACTTAATTTTGGCCATTAACACCATTATAAGTGGTTCAATCTTGTTTAAGGTGGCATGGGCATGCATGAATAAATAGTCTAGGAGGTTAGGACTTTAAATGCCAAGGTAGGAAATGGTCTTAAGGCTAGGTATCACTAAGTTAGCTATGGGTTTGGTTAGGGTGAGGTTTAAATGATCTTTTATTAACTTAATTAATTTAGCTCAATATGTGTAAAGGGTTAAATGAATGTTTTTAAGGGGTTTAAGAAATGTTCTAACCTAAGGGGACCAAGAGGGGGTCTAAAAAAATGTGTTGCGATATCTAGAACCACTGGAGTTATTTGTGTCCACAATATTAACTACAACATGCATTGGTGATAGTAAGTAATGAGATGGATTTCACTAGCTTACTAGCATCACAATTCCATATGAAGGTAATCATATCAAGTGGTGTGTATGAAATTAATTGATCCTTAAATAATCATTTATTATTAAAAAATTTGGCCAAAGTGAATTTTAGAGAGACATTGTAATTTCATGAGTATTATTTACATGTTTGTGAATATCTTGATTAATATGGGTTTGTATGATACACCACATGTTTAGTTTTATAAATCATACAACACACAGATAGTAGCTTATCTCTCTAGATAACCTCATCATCACTATCTACTCATCTGTGAAGGGAGGGCCATTCCATGATGGGATTAGTGTGGGAAATCATTGGTCCATGATTGGTGTATAAAAATGCTTGGATAATGCTCTTCCTCCCCACAACAAAACTAATTTTGAGATGACACTTGAGATTGCCATAGATATTATAGTGTAGAGAACTTTGCTCTAGAGAGCCATGTATGTATGTGTGTGTGTGTGTGTGTGTGTGTGTGTGTAGTATTGTATTTATTATTGAAACATTATCATGATGAGTTGTAATTACTTATTTATTAAACATTGGCAATAGTGGATGTATATTTGTACTAGCTATGGTTGGATATCTATAATTAGTTTCTGAAATAAATTTTGATGAGTTTATTATGATGATAGTGATAAATGATATATGATACAATATACTTCATTTATAGTTATCACACTTAGATTATTTTATATGATCTCTGATTAGACTATCATGGTGTAATCTATTTAAAGTATGCGTGTTTAAATTCAAAACAAATCATGTATTTATAGATAGATCCCAATGGGGATGTTATATGTGGTATCGACACTATGGCTCAAACTCTAGGATCTAATGAGTCCATTAGAATTTTTGTAGCCTTATATTTATTAAAAAGGAGAATAGTGAAATGTGTGTGGTACATTGAGTGTCTACCCTTGGGAGCACTTGTACCCTCTTAGAGTTTTCAAAGAGTTAGTTTAACGAGTGTCTCAATGGTGTTGTTTGTAATCAATGTTTGGTAGGTGAGTGCATAGCATAGTTATTAAGTTGTGAACAAGAGATTCCCTTTGAATTTTAATTATTTAGGTTAAACACCTCAAGAATGATTACATTCTTACTTGTTAATCAAGTCATCTTTGCCATTAGTGTTTTATGTTGTGAGTGTTTAGAAAGTATGGGATGATTCTCACTTAAGTATATGTGCATTAGTTTTATGTCTTATACACACTAATCCTAAGAACATGAAATATTATAAGACTATTTTTAGATTGGCACCACCTAGTATGGTGGAAATTTTCCTGTAGTAAAGGGTAGATGTATTGGTTGAAAATTTCTATGTGTTAGGAGTTTGTTCATGGATTATCACCCCTAAATTTATGTGGACTAGGATGAAGTATCATCTCTCATAGTTATCATAGAGGTGAGTTGTTACTCTCTCATCCTCATTTGACATCATTATAAACCCATTGAGTGGATTCCTATTTTTGTGATGTTGAAACTTGTTCTACAATGTTATTTGACCATATTCCCTTGGGTTCATGGAATATTATCTTCTACTTCTTATTGAGGGAGAAGTTGTAGGACTAGATGAATTGATGCATTTATATGGTTGATATTTTTCCTTATAGATGTTGAAAAGGTTGAGATATTAAACCTACAGGTTTGGTAAGCATGTATTGAATTATGCAACTTAGGTTGTGTTGTTTTATTCATACCATGTGAGGGTATTTAAGAGTTTTGTGTTGAGATATTAGCTCACTAATTTCCACTTGTGGCCTTATAGAGTTACACTTTACATTGATACTTGTGAACTTTGACCATGAGGAGTGGTGAACCTTTAATTTATATTAGTTTTAGACTAAGACTTGTAAGTTGATTTTAATCATTATGTTATGATTCACCCTTGATTAGATTTATATTATCCTTATCTTTCTTAAAAACATGTTTTTTTGATGAGACATTTAAGTACCTTTGACCAGGAGCGAGTAGTGTATAGGATGTGTGAAACATCTTATTAGTCTAAAAGGGTTAAGATAAACTTTTAAGTTGTGTACTAGCTGAGCAAGAAGGGAAAAATTATCTCACTTGTTTCCTTTATAAGGTTGTAAGAATGGTGTGATCCTTGAAATTTTTATATTATGTTAATTTTAACATTATTTCCTCTTAACTATGAATATAACAGAATAGTTTAAGCTATGAAATATGATACTAGTTATGGTTGGCTAGTGCCAACTTAATACAATTATAGAATGATTGTGTATTTTTATTGTAATGTATGTTGGTACATATGGTATTATTTAACATATATCATTAGTTTTTATGATTTTTTAGTCTGGATTTGTGATTCATGAAACCTTTTGTACATTTTGGAGATCATTAGGTCATAGAGACTTAAGGTATGAGTGGTGAATTAACAACATGAGTAATAAAAGATTAGAATGGATCATATTTAGTCTCAAATTGAGTAAATAGTTATTGAGTTTAGATCCGACAAGGGGAGCTTGAGGAATCCAAGATTTGGTAGATGAACTTGTGAAATTCAGTCCTATAGCCATACACATGTATATTACGGAATGTTTATTATATAATTTTGTATGCATTGGAAATGTAGCATTTTGAATTCCTATTCATCATCACATTTGTTAGGATATGTGTGGAGTAGCAATGGTAATACATTTTTCACGTCATTTATTCTAGGTTCCTTAGATACTTTTCTTTGAAATGAGAAAAAAACACTCTCTAGTATAGAGAGATGTGCAGAGGAACTGGGAGGCTTTGTGGAACTCTCCTTGAATATTTTTTTTGGCTTTTATGATGATCCCATGTGTTTTGACTAAATTTGATAAGCTAGTGAAACTTTCACCAAGATATGTGGGGCCCTTCTAGGTATTAGAAGTGATCAGTACTATAACATATAGGCTTGTCTTACTAATTCTAGCCCTGGGATGGTCAAGATAGAACTAGTCAGAGTAAGTGACACTCATAAACTTTGATTATGTAATAGGGAGATGTCATAGTGCAGGGTATTTTAAGACCAATACTCTTAGGATAGTAATTTTTGGGAGGACTAAGATGAGTTCTATAGTTGAATTTCACATTTATTTACTTGATTTGATTATTTATACTATGTTATTTCTATGTTGAATAATGTTTTCATTCAGAACTTATATTTGAATAAGAGTCATTGGGGACAATGACTAGATTTAGGGGGGAAGGATGTTACATCCTGATTCCTTGCTAAGTAAACTTATGTGATTATGTCTGGATATTTATAATTTGATAAATTTGATTTGTTTATTTTTAACTAAGCTTTGAGATATATATTATTATGTTATAGTAGGATATTGATTAGGTTACATAATTACATTTTTATGATTTAGTTTTAGTGTATAAATTTACATAATGAACAAGTCGATTTGTTATTTTTTTAATATATTATGATAAATATATATCATGATGTTATGATGTAACTTCTTACATGTTGTGAAGTTGATGTAAGATAACTCATCCCTCAGAGTATGACAGAGGGAGAACATCATCGAAGAGGGTGACATAGATAGAGTTACTGAGGGATGATAGAAGAATTATATAGAATGATAGACACACCAAATTATCTAGCATAATATAGTTTTATAATAGAATGGTTAGCATAGTGTGTTTAATTCTAGTTACATTAGATAGTTGTTTGTTCACAATTTGTTAGCATAGTTTAATGGTTTTATGGAACTCATTTTGCATGATTTATGTGTGTGACCATTAAATACTATTAGAAATGTGATTTGTATAATTAAATTAAATTTGAGTGTATTGATTTAGGAATTTATAATTAAATCCATATGACCTTGAAGTGCTAATTTAATTAGTAAAATTATTGATTATTGTAATTAGAATAAAATATGATAATTAATGTCAGGGGGAAAAAATAAGAAAAAGAGGAAAAATCAAAAGACAATAATAATTTAAGAGAAATAGGAAGCTTAAAATTAGGAAAAATATATTAATAAAATAATTAAAAAAATAAAAAAGACAAAAATATAAAGGAAAAAATATTAAAAACAAAACTACACCCCTTTTTTTGAATAAAATAAGAAAGAATTTAGGGAGAAGAAAAGGGCGTACCATACAAAGTAGAAGAATGTGGTAGAGAGGTGAGGAAGGAAAGAGTGGATTGTGGAAGTAAAGGTATATTTACAAATTTGTGTGTTAAGGAATTACTGAGCAAAGTCTAGGTTGGTTATGTATTTAATTTTTGTGTATGTATTGATATTATAGAAATCTAGTGCTATGCAGTGAGATTATATATATACATACATACATATATATATATATATATATATATATATATATATATATATATATATATATATATAAAAGATATGTAGATATTCTATTATCTATGATATAGAATGTCAGAAGTAAGATTATCTGCAAATATTCTATTTAGTCTATCTGTTTACTTGATAGATTACCTATTCCAATAAATATTCTATTGTTCATTGTATTCTATAAATATTATTAGAATATCAGTGGATATTATATATAATAAAAAAATAATCCTAATCATTTATCATTGTATGCAATATTCTATATTTTTGTATTCTATTATCTAAGTATATTAAATCATTGTATTCTATATACATGCGAATCATAATATATATCATAATATATGGTCTAGATATAAATAATGAATTAAATAATTGTATTCTATATATAATTATATGCAAATTTTATATATGGTTATATAGAGATATTGTATGGTTACAAATACTCACTTGGTAGAATACAACATGAGTTCTATTCTCAAACTGTAAAGAACAAGATAGTGAATTGCAGATAGATACCTGGAAACTATAGGGAAAGCAAAGAAAATTGTATCAAATTAACTCATAACATGCATTGACTATGTTGGATAGAAGTTTTTTAGTTTATATGCACAAAACTTATAATTTATTAGAGTTAATAACCAGCCAATCAAAACATTCAGTGAGCCTGTTACATTATTGCATCTACGTATTGATGAAATCGATGGGCATTAGTGAGCTCTTAAGTATGGACAATGAATGAAAAAATATAATAATGTTCTATTATGTGATGTAGTGCTCTAGGTAAATTATACAATCAGATTTTATACTAAGGATACACTAGAAAACACACTTATAGTTTAATATGATGCTTAGTCATTGAATTTTGAGTATGACAACCTACAATCATCAAAATAAGATGATATATATATATATATATATATATATATATATATATATATATATATATATATATATATATATATATATATATATATATATATATATATATATTTGTGTGTGTGTGTGTGTGTGGAATAACCAATAAAGTAGTCATAAACTTAAATAATGGTATACATGTAATAGCCATTAATGAGCTGTAGTTGTTATAATTACCATAGTGGTGATATGATTTATTATGTAATAAATGCAAATGATATATATACCTTGGTGTAGATGACAAGACAATGACATATATCTAATAACATAAATGATGATTATCATCAGTCTATGTTTATAAAAGGAAAAAGAACAATAATAAAACAAGTGTCAAGGTGTGGATAAATCAATTTGTATATCATTTTAATAAATAGATTATATAGGGATAGATAATTAATAATATAGTGATAGTAATGAGTATTCTAAAAATGGTGAACAAGAATATAAATATATATGGTGGTAATAATGAAAAAATATTTTAAGTCCCAACCATATATTTATCCATTAACTTTTTCATCAATTTCAAAATGGAAATTATAATAATAGGAGTTAGTCTTAAAACATTGATCTAACTATAATATATATTGGTGATCTTATTTAACTCAATTTAATAGATTGCTTTATATGGGCATAGGGATGGTATCTTATGATTAATAACAATGGACCAATAATATAAGTTTACCTAATAACTTATGTATTTCTATGTAAATAATTAGAATGGTTATGCTTATTATACTAACATATATGTAGTTATAAACATATTTGTATCATAATATGGCTTGGATAGAAAATGTGAAACATATATAGCTAAAATGTAGTCTTTCATTATATCATGATAAGCTTTATGATTTAGGATCAATGTTCATATATAGCATGGGAATTTAAACATATTGTGTGGATATACAACTATAATAACTATATATTTATGAGTTAATAATGGTATTCTTAATGTGAATATAGGTATACATGTACCTATTAACATATACATGTACCTAGGGGTGTGTACTTTAATTATAATTTCATTGATGGTCCAAAACTATATTATAGATATCTATATAGTAGGACCTTAATTATGCATGCATACAACCTCTTGAAAGTGTATAAAATGCTAGAATAGAATATTACATGTTTCATGTGAACTGATACTTTATTTATTGTAGCTGGTTGTTTGAATAGAAGCTTATGCTTTCATTGATTCGTAACTATTTTATTATGACTGGTTTTGGTAATTAGTAGTTATGATTATGAACACTAGACTATCATAATATGGGTTATTATATGGTGTAGTATATTTGGAAATATATTTAGGTAGGGATAATAACTATGGAGTATTAGATTATTGAATCCCTTATCTTATAAAGATCATCAATATATCTTATGAATAGGAAAGTATAATGATTTTAAAAATCATATGGAGTTCCCGACCTAGAAATATAGTTGACCATTGATATAGTATTTATATATCATTTGTGTGCTTATATATGGTACATATTATGTTTTATAATTATTCATATATAGGAAATATATTTATTCATGGACATAAGAAACTATTGACGAAGTGGATTGCACCCTTGACAGGAGGCCGAGCTCCTACCTTCCATGCTCAACAATGGAAACTCCCCTCTTGCCTGTGGGGTTGGCAAAATTAGGGGGAGAGTCTCTAGATAAGGGCTAGCTCCCTTTGATGTATCTTTTAGGTCCTGTATTTCCTACTACTAACAATGGGGGGGGGTGAAAAGGGAGAAAGATGCTGAAAAATAGAACCTAAACTTAAACTAAAGGGTGATAGACCAAAAATGTTGATCTACTTAGTTCAAACCTACACTTTTCACCAAGGACAAGCTAACATACACTTCATTTGATACGAGAAATTCTTATGTATCATTGAGTTAGGGGTCCGTAGAGGTATTCTCAGACACACTATGGCAGCCTGTTCACATACACCTATACTCTGCTAGGGACACTTCTGGCTAACCTGCAAAAGGAAAACTCTCAATCCACTAGACATGCTGGAATCATTCTGTGAAAGCATAAAATAAAAATGACTTAAAACAAAACAAAGCCATAGAAATATGCAAAAGTGTAAGCTGAAATGGAGGTAAAAATGTTGTCTTGATTCAAGGTAAAATTTGGCAGAGTTCCGCCTTACAAGCCAAAAGATTTTTGGGTAGAGTTTTGACTTATAGGCTAAGAGATCTTTTTTTCTCAAAATGAGAAGTTTAAAATATATAGAGAGAGAAGAAGTAAAGGCACCCCTATGGGAAAATACTTTGGCACCTTTTTTACAAGTGGACCATGTGTATTGAGAGCATTAAGAAGAGGAAGCCACTGAAAAGGATTCTGTGTCGGCTGCCAGTTTTGACTTTGGCATTCAAACATTAATGTGAAAGCATGGACCACACCTCTTTTTCTAAAAACAAGACTGCTCCTTCAAGATATTCATGTAGTTTGTCTACTCATAAATGCAAAGTGGAGAAAACAAGTCACGCCATTCATTGTTTTCCCTCCTTGATGACCACTTGGCAGATACTATGTCAAATGCTAGAGTAACTCCTTGAGTTGACACCTTCCTTTGCCACATAGACTATTTTGTCTATTTTTACACTTTGTCTCTTCCTGGCTTTGTCTTTTCTAGTTCCTTTAGCCTTCGGGGACTATCTTCTCAGTGGGTCACTGAGTTCACTTGCATCCTGTCCTTAAGCCTTTTCAAAATCAATGGCTATTTCACTACCTTAAATTTGACATTTATGCACCCATCACTGGGTGTTTGAACCTCCAATGGCTAGTTCATCGTGCTTGATTTTTGATGTTCTCAGGCGTATCACCCCTTTGAATTTCTTCAGCCTTTTCCTTTCCTTTGGCTTTTTTGCTCTGGTCGGGCTTTAGTCTTAGTCGGGTCCTCATTGGTTTGGCAGCTAAATTTATTCAGACTTTTGTTTGAAGAAAATCCTTTAGACAAAATTTTTGAAGGATATCTTCCTTCTATTTTGACTTCGTTCAGGCTTTCCCTTTTGGTTATTTTCTTGTGGATAAAATGTCCACAAGAATTGTCTCGATCACTTCATTTCCTTCAAAATTCTTCTTCAGGTTTTTATCCCACAGCTCTTTCTCTAAATTTATTCAGACTTTTTGTTTGAAGGAATTCCTTCAGACAAAAGTCTGAAAGAAATCATTTTCTGTCTTTTCCTTAGTATTTTATTTTGTGAGATTTTCTTCTAAAGGATTTCTTCAGACAAAATGTCTGAAGGAATTCCTTCAGACATTTTGTTTGAAGAAATTCTCCCTTTCTTGCCTTGAAAAATTCTGAAGGAATTCCAACTTGTCTTATTCACTTTTTTGAAGGAAAACTTACCCTTTCGGCCTTCTTTCCAAATGCTTTCCTACCCTCCATAAGGGCTATTTGGCCTCTAAAATTGCCTTTTAGAAAATTTGCAAAGGTCCTTTTGTCACCTAAGTGTTGGGAACTTGTCTCTTTCCTACAGAGTCCATAGAAAACAAGCCTACAGAGTTAGTAGTTCTCAGCCTACAGAGTCCGTAGAAAACAAGCCTGTAGAGTCCATAGAAATGCCTACAGAGTCCATAGAAACAAGCCTACAGAGTTTCTAGAAATAATACTTGTGAAATAATCAAATTTTGGACTAGCTCAGAACAATAGGGGAAAAGGGGAGACCGATTTTGGCCTGTAGGACCAAAATGGTCAACAAATTGGTGACTCCCAGGGGAAGCATGCCTGCTATGCTTATAAACCAGTTGCCTTAAAATCCATTGGGCACGGAGTCAGAACACAACTTGAAAAAGTTAGCAATAGCCTTGATAGATCCAAGAATCAATCATGAAGCTTTTACCCCAAACACAAAGGAAAACACACAAAAGGCTAAAAACACTACTTGTGTAAACAACACTTAGGGAAAATAGGGAAAGAAAACTAAAAGCAAACTACTATGTACAACTAACCAAGTATATTTGCCTCCCTCCTAGATCAAAGGAAAAATTTCTTAAGTCCCCTTCTTGGAAAGAAAACTTATGATGCTAGACAAGTGGCTGAATGGAATGGAGACTTGGTAACCTACCCTTCTTGCCTGCCACCTTGGTTGGCTTACATCTGAGTGGATCAGAGTCAAACATGTTCCCAACATATATGTACTCTTCTTGTTCTTGGAAGCTTTTTGAATGATTTCTCCTCATGCTAGTGCATTTTATCAAGAAATATCACCATTAGCCCTTTGATATGTACAGTCCCTTTGCAGTACATCATGGTTTGACCCGTTCCCTTTTGCTCCATTGAAGACCCTGTCAAACTCACCTTCTATTCCCTCATGGATTTCTTGAAGAAGGGTGACTATTGTGATGTCTAAAATGGAATTTAAAACTGATTGCTCATCCAATAGAACATCACCTTCTTGCTCAAATCTCTCTTCTTCAAAGTTATTCTCAAGATGAATAGGCCTCTCCTTTTCTTGCTCAAGGACCAGAGCTTCTAAATGTTCAAAGACATCCTCCTAATCCTCCTCCAACTTAGGCTCCTCAGCATAGTCATCTTCCTCATTAAAGCAACAAGGAAGTTCATCAAATAAGGGAGGAGAGAGGTCACCATGCTTACTTTCCTCTTCATATTGCTGGAACATATGCATGTATGCATGACCTGTGTCTTCTCCATTATTGATGATGTCTTCAGAAGGAGCCTCCATGATAATTTACCCTTAATTATCACTCATGATAGCCTCCTGGACAATTAAAAATTGGATCTTCTCTTCCTCACTCACCTCTTGCAAAATAGGTTCCTCTTTGAGAAGGGATGAAGTGGAAGGCTGATGATTAAAACCATGTGGAAGAGGAGGCAGTCCTTAAGCCAAAATTGAATGATTCTCCTCTTTCCATTTGGCTAGAACTTCATCTATATCAGGTGTGGCCTGATAGCTCTCTTGGAGGTGTGTAGATGGGGTATGTTCAGACATGGAATCTTTTGTTTGGTCTAAATCATCCATCACATATTAGCTGAGGAATCTCACTCTAGATTCCAACTCTGCAATTTTCCTGGCTATATTTTCTTGAAAAATCCATTCTTGGAGGTCATAAGCATTATCATGATGAGTAGGAGTAGGTTCAAATTCTTCAAGGTTTTGAGCAAAACCTTTCTTCTCCTTCCTGCCCCATGATTCCACTGTTTTCTTCTAACTCATGACCTCAGAATTAGAATTTTCCCTTATTGTTGAAGGGCAACTAGGAGAGCTGCTTGAGGTGACTCCCTAAATAGCCTGAGCTTGATCAAAGTTATACGAAGGAATACAAAGCCCATGATTCTTAGAAATGGGATTATACATTCAAAAAATGAGATTTCTTGATGGCACTTGGATTGCTTAACCAGTTGATTCAACTCAGAGTCGCCATTGGTGTTGATAAAAAAGCCTCCAAAGGTTGGTTGGTTGAAGACACACCAAAATTCTTCAACTCTTTAAAACCAAACTAGTTGGTCCCACCAGGCATGCCAAAAATTGTTGATGTGGTTGATTACACCCTTGATAGGAGGCTGACCTCCTGCCTTCCATGTGGAACAATGAAAACTCCCCTCTTGCCTGTGGGCTTGGCAAAACTAGGGGAAGAGTCTCTAGATAAGGGCTAGCTCCCTTTGATGTATCTTTTAGGTCCTAGATTTCCTACTGCTAACAAAAAAATTAAAAATGGGGGGGCGGGGGGTTGAAAAGGGATAAGGATGCTAAAAAATAGAACCTAAAACTAAACTAAAAGGTGATACACCAAAAAAGTTGATCTACTTAGCTTGAACCTATACTTTTCACCAAGCTAACATACACTTCATTTGATATGAGAAATTATTCTATATCAGCGAGTCAGGGGTCTATAGAGATACAAGGAGGAATAAATACTAGAGGTATTCTCATACACACTATGGAAGCCTATTCACATGCACCTATAATCTACTAGGGACACTTCTGGGTAACCTGTAAAAGGAAAACTCACAATCCACTAGACATGATGAAATCATTCTATGAAAGCATAAAAGAAAAATGACTTAACACAAAACAAATCCATAGACATATGCAAAATTGTAATCTCAAATAAAGGTAAAAGTTTTGTCTTTATTCAAGGTAAAATATGGTAGAGCTCTGCCTTACAAGCCAAAAGATTTTTGGGCAGAGTTTTGCCTTATAGGCTAAGAGATATTTTTTCTCAAAATGAGAAGTTTACAATATATATAGAGAGAAGAAGTAAAGGCACCCCTCTGGGAAAAGACTTTGGCACCTTTTTTACAAGTGGCCCATGTGCGTTGAGAGCTTTGGGAAGAGGAAGCCGCTAAAAAGGATGTTGTGTCAGCTACCAGTTTTGACTTTGGCATTCAAACATTAATGTGAAAGCATGGGCTGCACTTCTTTTTCTACAAACAAGACTACTCCTTCAAGATATTCACATGGTTTGTCTACTCATAAATGAAAAGTGGAGATAATAGGTCACACTATGCACTATTTTCACTCCTTGATGACCACTGGGTAGATACTGTGTTAACCGCTAGAGTAACTCCTTGAGTCGACACCTTCCTTTGCCACTTGGACTGTTTTGTCCATTTCTACACTTTGTCTCTTCCTAGCTTTGTCTTTTCTGGCTCCTTTGGCCCTCAGGGACTATCTTCTCGGTGGGTCACTGAGTTCACTCGTGGCTTGTCCTTAATCCATTTCAAAATTTATGGCTATTTCACTACCTTAAATTTGATGTTTGTGCACCCATCACTGGGCATTTGAACCTCCAATGGCTAGTTTGCCATGCTCTATTTTTGACATCCTTGGGCCTGTCACCCCTTTGAATTTCTTTAGCCTTTTCCTTTTCTTCAGATTTTTTGCCCTAGTCAGGCTTTTGTCTTAGTTGGGTCCTCATTGTTTTGGTAGCCTAATTTCTTTGAACTTTTGTCCGAATAAAATCCTTCGAACAAAAAGTACAAAGGATATCTTTCCTTCTGTTTTGCCTTCATTCAGGATTTCCCTTTTGGTCATTTTTCCCATGGACAAAATGTCTGCAAGAATTTTCTTGATCACTTCCTTTCCTTCAGAATTATTCTTCGGGTTTTTATCTCACGGCTCTTTCTCTGAATTTCTTCAAAATTTTTGTCCAAAGGAATTTCTTCAGATAAAAGTCTGAAAGAAATCATTCCCTGTCTTTGCCTTAGTATTTTATTTCACAGGATTCTCTTTCGAAATATTTCTTTAGAAAAAATGTCTAAAGGAATTCCTTCAAACATTTTGTCCGAAAAAATTCTCCTTTTCTTACCTTGAACAATTCTAAAGGAATTCAAACTTGCCTTATTCACTTTTTCGAAGGAAAACTTACCATTTTGGCCTTCCTTCCAAATGCTTTCCTGCCCTCCGTAAGGGTTGTTTAGCCTCTAAAATTGCCTTTTGGAAAAGTTACAAAGGTCTTTTTGTCACCTAAGTGTTGGGAACTTATCTCTTTCTTGTAAAGTCTATAGTTCTCAGCCTGCAGAGTCTGTAGAAATGTGCCTGCGGATTTCATAGAAAACAAGCTTGTAGAGTCTGTAGAAACACCTACATAATCCATAGAAATAAGCCTGCAGAGTTCGTAAAAACAAGACTTGTGCAAAAATTAAATTTTGGACTGGCTCAAAATAACATGGGAAAAGGGGGGACCAATTTTGGCCTACAGGACCAAAATGGTCGATAGAAACTATATGAAATATTACATATATAGGTTTATTGGGTCATATACCTAAGATTATAGATAAATAGATGGTTATATTGAGTCATAAGGTGTTCGAAGGATCAAAAATATAACCATATGAAAGCAATCTATAGAAATAAAAATAAATTTATTTAAATAAAATTTTATGTTATAACTTGGTTATGGGTTATCTAACTCTTTAAAAATAGCATGACTGACTATTTATATATATACATACAATAATAAAAACTGATGACAATTACATATTATGAGTAGGAATAAAGGTACAAGTGTTTAGACATATATAACATATATTAGTGCATCATGATGTGTGCTTATAAGTTATGTTTATTCTGATTGCTAGTATGCAGTTTAAACATAGGATCTACCCGATTGGTATAAACTATACTTTCTTACCTAATTTTAGGGTTATAAAAATTTGATTCTCAAAATTATAAGATTAGTTGTTCGTAATTGAGTAAAATGAAATATGATATTATGGGATGTCATAGAAGGTATTTTATTTGAAAACTATAGTCTAAATGTATGTTATACTTGGGTGGTACAAACTGTAATTAATATATCTATATTCATTCATACGTTTGATGAAATAAATGTATGTGTGTTTGATATTTCTAAGAATAGAATTTTTTATGATAATTAGTAGAATGTATTATATTATGTCTGCTTACACAAAATAGAGTGTGTGTGAGAGAGAGAGATATATATATATATATATCTATATTCATTCATAGAGTTTGATGAGAGATAGAGATGTATGTGTGTTGAGATAGAGAGAGTGTGTCTAAGAATAGTCATGTGTGTGTATGGATAATTAGTAAGAATAGTACTGTATTATGTCTACTTACACAAAATAGAGTGTTGTGTGTGTGTCTACTATATATATATATATAGTATATATATATATAATACTTGATTAAATATATTAAATATATTAGTGCATCATGATGTGTGCCTATATGTTATGTTTATTTTGATTGTTAGTATGTAGTTTAAACATATGATCCACCCGATTGGTATAAACTACACTTGCTTATCTAATTTTAGGCTAATGAAAATTTAATTCTCAAAATTATAAGACTAGTTGTTCATAATTGAATAATGTGTTCATGTACAATGAAATATGATATTATGGGATATCATAGAGGGTATTTTATTTGAAAACTATAGTCTAAACGTACGTTATACCTAGGTGGTACAGACTATAATCAATATATCTATATTCATTCATATGTTTGATGAAATAAATGTATGTGTTGGATATTTCTAGGAGCAACATGTTTTATGACAGTAGAATGTACTATATTATGTCTGCTTACACAAAATAGAGTTTATATATATATATATATATATATATATATATATA